>ML820579.1:147470-171607 GCA_009831015.1 Picea engelmannii
TGCTTCAGATAAATTATAAGTGATAGCTCTAAAGGAGCTATTGTGATGATTGTTCGTGCTATTGCTTTATATTATCAAGAAGGATATTATTCTTGCTTGTTGTTTTGTTGACCTTTCTCCAGGTCACATGAGGAAGCTATAGCGAAGGTTGCAGAAGGAAATGTGCTAAAGGAGATATCATAAATAAAGAAATCATCAGTGGAAAAGAAGAAGGTGGGTCACTCAGAAGCTGCCATGACCCACGCTATTGAAGAATCCATGTGAACTCTAGAAGATTATCTCACATCAACTACAAGGCGCTATCATACATATGCAAAGTTGTCACAAGTTTACCAAAACTCAAGGTCAATCAAGAAGGCATATGCAATGGATGTGCGCAAGGGAAGAATATCAATAACCCTTTTTTAAAGAGGGGCAACAAAGCAAAAGAAGTCCTAGAACTCATTCATTCAGATGTATGTGGCCCAATACCATCATCCTCCATTAATGGGTATGTATACTATGTATCATTCATTAATGATTATTCTCGTAAAAGACCTGGATATATTTGAAGTGTTCAGCAAGATCAAGGAATTCAAAGCCTTGATAAGAGAACCCTTCTGTAAGGAAGATTAAGATACTCAAGTCAAATAATGGAGGAGAATATACCTCAAAAGAGTTTGTGAACTTATGCAAAGATTTTGGTATAATGATCCCCAACAAAACAATGTAGTTGAACGGAAGAATAGAACCATGCTGGAAGCTGTGAAGATCAAGATCTTCCTATGTGCTTATGGGAAAAAGCAGCAATGACAATTGTTTATGTGAAGAATTGATTGCCCCATAGTGCACTTGGGCTCAAGACACCAGAAGAGATGTTCACTAGAAAGAAGCTAGAGGTAAGCCAACTCAAAATATTTGGTTGTCCAGTGTTTATTCATATACCTAAAGAAAAGAGAAACAAGCTAGAACCCTCCAGAAAGAAGGGAATATTCTTGGGGTACTGTGAGGTATCCAAGGCCTTCAGAATCTACATACCTGGTCACTTCCATATTGATATTAGCAGGGACGTGACCTTTGATGAAGAAGCAACACTTAAGAAATCAAGAAGATGCCAGATTGAAGAAGTATATGAAGAGGAACCTGTAAATCCCAGGATTGCAAAATCCGTGAGGGAAGTTCCCAGAGCTACAGAACCTGTAAGGGAAGTCATAACTTCCTTGATGAGGAGACTCCTAAAGATCATGATATAACAGAAGCTCAAGAACCTCCTCAAATTACCTTCTCCCATAAAAGAAAGCCTTCTTGGGCAAGAGAGCTTATTCAAGATGGAAAGAAATATGGTGTTCCAGAAGGAACCACAAGACAGGTGAAAAGACCAAAGCCATTCTCCAGTTACACGGCTTTGATGTGCAATCTACTTGATGAAGAACCTACATGCTTTGAAGAAGACATTCAAAATAAGGAATGGGTAGATGCCATGACAGAGGAATACCAATCCACAATAAAGAATGATGTATGGGAAATAGTTCCCAGACCAAAAAGTAAGGATGTGGTATCATCAAAATTGCTCTTCAAAATAAAACATGCTGCTAATGGAAGTATTGAGAAATATAAAGCAATATTTGTCGCTCGTGGCTTTTCCCAGAAGGAAGGCATTGACTATGAAAAAACATTCGCTCCTTTGGCCAGATACACTTCGATCAAAACCATTATAGGTCTTGCTTCCAAGATGAAATGGAAGCTACACCAGATGGATGTGAAGACAACTTTCCTAAATGGTGTTATCGAAGAGGAAGTGTATATAGAGAAACCCTAAGGATTTGAGGTTGAAGACAAGAAGTCTCATGTCTGCTGATTGAAGAAAGACTTATACGGATTGAAGCAAGCTCCCAAAACTTGGTATGGTCGTATAGACAGTTTCTTGACGAGCTTAGGCTTTACCAAGAGTAAAGCAGACTCAAATCTCTACTTCAAAATTATGGATAATGAACCAGTAATATTACTATTGTATGTGGATGACTTATTCTTAACTGGAGAAGAAAAGCTCATCGTTGAATGTAAACAGAGACTTGCCACAGAATTTGAAATGAAAGACCTTGGCCTAATGCATTACTTCTTAGGTCTTGAGGTATGGAAAAATCCAGAAAGGATCTTCCTTAATCAAGGGAAGTACATGGTCAAAATGTTAAAGAGATTTGACATGCTAGAATGAAAGCCCATGAATACACCCATGGAAGCAAAGTTGAAGCTGTCGGTCGATACTTCGTTAGAACTGATATATGCCACACTGTACAGACAAATTATTGGATCACTGATGTACCTGATGAACACTAGACCAGACATTTGTTTTGCAGTGAACACCTTGAGTCAGTTTCTGGTAGAGCCCAGACATGTTCACCTAGTGGCTTCAAAACATGTGATGAGGTACCTTAAAGGTACAATGGATTATGGTCTCAGCTATGATGGAGGTCATTACTTCACATTGAGTGGATATACTAATGCAAATTGGGCAGGAAGCATTGTAGATAGAAAAAGCACTTCCGAATTTTGTTTCAGTTTGGGATCAGCCATGATCTCGTGGCAGAGTAGGAAGCAATCCAGTATTTCTCTCAGCACAACAGAAGCAGAGTACATTTCTGCATGTTATGCTAGCTGCGAAGCTATATGTCTTTGAAAGTTGTTGACTAGCCTATTTGACTTGGAGATGAGAGAAACCTTGATTTTATGTGACAACCAGAGCTACATAAAGATGACAGAGAACCCTGTATTCCACGACAGGCTGAAGCACATATAAATCCGCTATCATTTCATCTGCGACATGGTACAGAGAGGAGCCTTGAAGCTCTAGTACATTAGCATAGATGAACAGGTTGATGACATGTTGACCAAACCTCTATCTCATGTAAAGTTTGAACACTTTCGAGATAAGCTTGGTATAGTCCGAAAGGACCCTCCCTAAAAGGGGGAGTATATATTTATTCCTTTCTTCTAACCTTGTTGTTAGACGTAAACCAAGATGAGTCATTACTTCTGACCTCGCTATTAGATGTAAAGCATGACACCGTGTGTTGCTTTCTTCTGACCTCACTGTTAGACGTAAAGCAAGATGAGTCATTGCTTCTGACCTCACTGTTAGAAATAAAGCATGACGCTGCATGTTCCTTGCTTCTGACCTTGCTGTTAGATGTAAAGCAAGATGAGTCATTGCTTCTAACTTCACTGTTAGACATAAAGCATGATGTTGTGTGTTCCTTGCTTCTGACCTTGCTGTTACACGTAAAGCAATATGAGTCATTGCTTCTGACCTCGCTATTAGACGTAAAGCATGACGTTGTGTGTTCCTTTCTTCTGACCTCGTTGTTAGACATAAAGCAAGATGAGTCATTTCTTCTAACCTCGCTGTTAGACGTAAAGCATGACACTGTATGATTCCTTGCTTCTGACCTCGTTGTTAGACGTAAAACAAGATGATTCCTCGCTTCTGACCTCGTTGTTAGGCATAAAGTGAGATGTTGATGAGTTCCTTGCTTTTGACCTAGTTGTTAGATGTAAACCAAGATGATTCCTCGCTTCTGACCTCATTGTTAGATGTAAAGCGAGATGTTGATGTGTTCCTTGCTTCTGACCCAGTTGTTAGATGTAAAGCAATATGATTCCTCGCTTATGACCTCATTGTTAGGCATAAATCAAGATGTTGATATATACCTTACTTCTGACCTAGTTGTTAAACGTAAAGCAAGATGTGACTGACACTGAGCTACCAGCTTTTCAGCTGTGACATTGAGCCAGTGTAGTACTGTGATGTGCCAGCCTAGTGTTGTGATGAGGTATCATTTTTATTGATACATATTGATGCATATGATGATGACATTCTTTTGAGAATGATGATGTTTCCGATGAAGAAAACTTTCGATGACTCATAAATATGCTAGCCAATGTTTCAAGATGATATTGATGATACTGTCCTCCCGATGCCACTGATGATGCAAACCTCTCTCACCTGATGTTGTTGAAGAAGACCCTTCTTGTTAAGGGGGAGTGTTGAAATAATGTAACTACAAAGAGTATTCTTATTGTTATTGTTATTTTATTATTAGGATTAATCCCCATTGTGGATTAATCATGTCGGTAATCGTATTAGGATCAAATCCCCTTTTGCGGATTGGTCATCGAATAATTGTAATAGGCAGAATAAGAAGTCGGCCCCAATAGTTATTATTAAGACCCAGAATTAAATTAAAGGTGGGTTTACCCACCCAAAGTGAGAGGTCAACCCTGCTAGTGAAACCCCTTCACACATGCCAGTCTTGTATATATAGAGAGGTTAGTGCTTCACTTTAACACACAACTCACTTTCTCATTCTCTTATGAGGCAAGCTGCAATTACCAGTTGGAGAGAGGAGAAGAAGAGTGGCGCATATTTTGGAGAGGACTATCTATATTGATTTGAGTTATCTCTTGAACATTGCATTAGAAATTTATGATAAGAAATTTTTTGTTGGGTTTTCTTCCCCTAGAGGGTTTCCCAGGATAAATGTTATGTCTCTTGTGAATGTGTATTTCTCAGTGATCTTGTTCTTATGTTGCTATTATCTATTGAAATGAAAAGAACCATAATAATGGCATAAACATTAACATTTTCTTCCGTCATGGGTGGTTTCTTGGGCTATCAAGATTGATTTTCCTCAAGCAAAACTAGCTCGAGACCTAAATCTCTATACCTTGACCTCATCGGGGACCTGCTCTGAGAAATGACAAGGAGTAGACTTCTTTGATACCACTGATCCAGAATATTTTGAGAATGACATGGAGATAGAAATATAATAGAGATACAGAAAGGAAATGCACAGAGATATTGCAAGAAACACAAAAATATAGTGGAAACCAACTTCTATTAATTAACAAGAGAGAAAAACATTGTAGAACACAAACTGGCAGAGCTAGAGAGGAATTTGAAAACCTTGAGGAAGAGCTAGTGAGGCTATATATGATTATAGAGGTTGGGGACATTAGGAACATGGCCAAAAATCAATGTTGTGAAAGGGGAATTTGAAAACCTTGGGGAAGAGCTAGAGAGGCTATATATGATTATAGAGGGTGGGGACATTAGGAAGCCTTCAAACATAGGTTATTCATGTGAATTGGGTGTTTGAGAGATAAGCTGTATTTTCCAGGTTATTCCCAAAAGATATTCAACATATTGGACTCTTTCTGCCTAAATAAAGAGCATTGGAATCTTAGACGAATATCCCAGATGGGAAATTAAAAAAAGAAGGGTAAGATTGTCCTTGTGTTGTGTAGGACAATGGTAGATAGTGTGATGGCTATTTGATGACTAGATGAGATGTCTATTGATAGTTATTCCACTCCTTAGCCTTAGCATATGCATTTTTCCTTTTTATTTTGGTAGGAGAATATTATTTTGGTTTGGAGAGTGATGAATCTTTTTTGTTTCTTATTTTCAAGAAATAATTGAGTTAGTCTCATAGTCTTGTGACTAGTTGAGATCTTATCACAAACTAGATTTATTGTTGTTGTTGTACTTTCGTTGCTATTTATTAGGATCTTGCCTCCTGTTGATGTTTTGGTAGCTGCAAGTGGTATTAACATCCACGTGTAACCTATGACTTAGAATAGAATATTGTTGAAGCAAGTGAACCATTAAACAGATGTGTGGAAACACAAAAATACAAGTCAACATAGCAGAATAAATAATATTAGAATATTTTCTTCCAGAAATACAAGTTGTCTCCACAAGAAAAAGATAAACATAAAATATAATTACCAAAAAGTCAATTCGGCCCAACTAGAAAAGTCAATGGACAGAACAATATAAATAGAGGATGTTTTATCTCATGTGTACACCTAGTCAGAGCACAAGTCTTGTGGAGAGATGCAGTTGTAGAGGAATAGGGCACATGGTCATCTCTTGGTCTTGGTATCTCTCTTGGTGATTCTCTTGGTGACATTCTTGGTGATACTCTTGGTGATATTCTTGTTAATTAAGGCACAAGTCTAAGAGAGTAGTGTAGTTGTATCTGTTGTAGTTGTGTATGGTACTTGTTTGGTGGATAAGGAGACTCTCTCTTTTGTGCGCTACACTTGGAGAAGGAGCGCTCAACTTAGTCCAGAGGAGCACGACAAGTAACCACACATGGCATCTCAACTCAGTCCATAGGATTACGACAAAACCATAACGTGGGCATTCTCTCAGATCATCTCAACTCAGTCTAGAAGAGAACGACTTGGAGAATGTCTCATGAAGCTGCAATCATCAACAATTCCCTCATAAAACATGGTTGTCTTCTAGGGAAAAAAACCCTAACATAACTTCTACCATCAGATCTGCGACCTTATAATGAGCGATCCAAATTGACTATGAAATCACAATATTTGAATTGCAAAAAAACAAAACATTTGGCCCCCTTATGGCCAGGGGATGCCATGAATTGTGTATCCTGCAGTTTCTTTTACTTGCATATGAATTAGGAAGATAATCAGGCTCCACAACCAACAATTTGTTGTGTTTGGTTTTATGATGGAGCGGCATGACAATATTTATGACCTTTGAGGATTGGTGATTGGGACAAATGGGATGATTAAAAGTGCAAAGCATTGGAGAGACAAAGGAGAAAAATAATTTAACAAGTCAGTATTTGAGGAGAAGGATCACATTTTTCCCATAAAAACCATCACTCCTAGGTAGTTCAAATCATCTCAATTGTTTTTACATCCAATTAATAGTATTAAATGGTTAATAGTCAAACTTAAATTTATTTATATAAATATACAATTTTAAATATAATTTCTATATAAATAAAGTTAAAGATGGTGTTATAAAAAGTTATATGAAAATTTTATAGGAACATGAATCTTTTTAATAATAAATCAATTATAATAAATAATTGGTTATAATTTTTTTTATAAAAGAAATAATAGTAATAGGTTTTAAAAACAGTTTTGTATTAAATGGTTCAAATGTTTGTAATTGACATAGTATTTGACAATATGTATAGGTTTAAGGTTAAAAAAATTTTAGCAGGTCATGGACATGGATTTGAACCCAAATGAGGAGAGTGAAAGTCCTACTTCCCATCCAACCAAACTATTGCCCCTAAACATTAAAACTATATGTTATTAAATAGTACATGATCCAACTCAAGACTTCGTATGAGTGATGATCACCACGATATTGGATTTCTTGTGGATATGATTATAGCTAAAACCACATTTTTGGTCCTGAAATAAGACTTCAAACTAATTCCCATTGGCTAAGAGCTCTTCTCCAAAATCCAAGAGACCTTGACAAGAATGAAAGTCAACAATTTTCCTTAAATAACTATGACAAGTAAACCCACATTACTAATTGACAATTAAATTATGATAAAATTTACTACTTCTAAAAWWWTTATTGAGAAGTATATTATCAATATAAGTTACTTTTACTATATTAAAATTAATATTTAAAATCAAAATTAATAATTTGATATTTTTAATTTTAATAACAAATTATATCATTATTAAAAATATATATTTAAAATAAAAAATAATAATTTGATCATTTTAATAAAAAAATGCATTTATATCTAATTACTACGTTTCATTTTTTTAGAAAATCAATCTGAGTGGAATTTCTTAAGAATGTGTACACATTTTACCTGAAAACACATTTGGTTTAGTATTTAGTCGGCTACCCATCTGAATGGACTAGTTAATCAATCTAAAATGGAGTTGGCTTAGCGTGAGTTGGAATTCGCAATTGATGAAGGGCCCAACGTAAATTTCAATGATATTGTTCACATTAATAACCTAGATTGGTTTGATAAAATGACTTGTCATTGATATTGATATAGTGTACCTTATGAATTTCAATAGTAGCCTGTACATTTATGAAATGGATTAACCTATTTTTATTACTTGAAGTGAGGTTTGTTTGCAATGTTGCAGCTTTCTTTGAATATTTTGTTGCTTTTTTTGAATGCTCAAACTCTAGATCTATTGAGTATTTGGTGTCCCAAGTCAAGTTTAGGGGGATGCTAGCATTATGTTGTTTAATCTTGTTTTGGTGACTTGTGATTCTTTAAAGGGTGGCTTGTGGTCTTGTTGGGCTATGAATGTAAATCATTACACCACTACAATTAGGTTTATTGGCAATGGGTTAGAACCATCACCATATACTCAATAGTGATGGTCAAAATGACCCCCATAACCAATAAAATGATATGACCATTTCCATTTCGTTGTTGATAATGTCTTTTGCAAGATGTCTAACTATTCTGAGTTTTGGCCCTTTTCGCTGGAATCCGATGACATGAATCTGCAAGAAATCACAATTTTATATTGTTTAAATTGCATTTCTGAATGCAAAAATGGATTCAATGTGCTGAGAAACCCTTAGGACATTCAGATTATATAGAATTAACCACTCAAATCTGCAGATCTAACAATTTCTCGCTGGATTTTGAAATGATGATCAACCATCGCTGTAAAGTTTTAAAAGGTTTATTTTTTTAAGCATCCATCTATGATATCATCATAAATTGACCATTGCTCTAAAGTAAAAATTGGAATTTTTTATTTGCCATAGGCCAAAATTTCAAATTGTTTTAGCAACAACCTTGTAAAGACTCAATAATGTTTATTGCCAAAGACTATCACCATAAACTAAAAATATTTTAATTTTTTTGGGACAACAATCATTAAAGGACCATCACCAATAGGTTGCATTTCGAAAATAAATATATTTTTGGAGTGTCGCTCTCCTTAACATCCTACAAGGAACCTTCTTTTATTTTTTCTTTAGCCTTAGTCTCTCTTCTCTTTGGAGAGAGTCACCTTTACCAGGCATTTCCTTCTTTAAAGGTCTTCTGTGCAACCCTTCCTTCTCTCAATTCTTACTTTCCATTCTCACACCAGGGCTCTCATTTTTCACAAACTATTTCATGCATTCTTTCCTTTTAGGGGTGGAATATTTTCTTGTTTGGTCCTAGCAGACTTATGTTTGGTTTATCCTTTCCTGAGTCCGTTTAGTGAAAGATTCACCCCCAGTGTCGTTTTATCTTCACCCACCTCCCAAAGAGCATAACATTAATCTACTACTCCAACCCTCGAAGGAGATGGGATTCTCCTCTTGTGAGTATGTGCATCCTAGATCTCATTTTGTAGATCATGTTAGTGATTTTACTGAGATGGCATCCAAGGACTTCCAGGATTGGGAGAGTGAGGAAATACTGAATTTTAAGAAAAAATATTTTTTCCCTGCATCCAATCTTCCCCACCTTTCAGGCCCAATTACCTCTACTAATTGCAGAAGGCAAGAGTCTGATTCAGAGCTGGATACTCCTATCTGAACTTGAAGATCCTCGGGAACTTGTTCATCAATATCCACCAATAGATCCAAATTAATCTATTATTTTATCAATGCTTGACGGATCAGATCTAGAATTCCCTTTGCGTAGTTTACCTTTTATATGTGATTATCATGGGAATAGCTTAGAATTTAGTAACATACAAGTTCAATGCATTGATAATAAAATGCCTACAATATCAAAGTTAGTTCATACTTAGTTAGTTTTTGTAAGATTCAGAGAATGGATCAAACCCATCCAATTTTGTTCACTTCTTTTTATAACATTGATATATATATATAATGCAAACCATGTTGTATGAGCGAAGAATGTTATACTTTGTGGACCAAGCCTATAAGCTAAACAATCTTGAGCTTATCTTATTATGTTCACGTAGATGCTCCATCATAGAGCACCTACATAAACTCTTACCAAAATAAAGATGTGCATT
Source organism: Picea engelmannii (assembly GCA_009831015.1). Taxonomy (NCBI): domain Eukaryota; kingdom Viridiplantae; phylum Streptophyta; class Pinopsida; order Pinales; family Pinaceae; genus Picea; species Picea engelmannii. Next base: position 157,251 of record ML820579.1, read on the forward strand.
CACGTAAAGTTCAAGTTGTGAAGAGAATCATAAAAAGCTTGGCACTCTAGAAACATGTAAAGTTAAAAATATAATTATTCTGCCAATTGAAACTTAAAAATTAAGAACAAACTTATCAGCTAACAACAAAAATAGACAATTTTTCAATTCTTCTATGATGAATCATGTTAGATGTACGTGTAGTAAATTGATAATAAGAAACACATGTTTTGAACAGAGAAACATTTGTGCATACTGACGGGAAATACTTAGATTCTCAAAAATAATCTAACTAGATTCCCATTGATAACAAAACACCATACACTTTCAATGTGCAGGTGGAAATATGCACTTACATTCAGGTTGAGCTCATTTGGCATCCCTGCAATACAACAAGGAGATTGACATTCCTATGTGATTTGTTTTTGGGAACTACCCTTGTAGACATGTATGCCAAATATGTGGTTATAGAGGATGTAAGCAGAGTGTTTAATGAAATGTTTGAGCAAGATGTGGTGTTGTCGAATGCAATGATTGCTATATATACAAACAGTGGACGTATTTATGAGGCCCTGCAACTCTTTCAAAAAATGTCCCCAAAGGACGTTGTGTCATGGAACTCATGATTGCAGGATATGCACAAAAAGTCCAATTTGATGAGTCCCTGGAGTTTTTCCACCAAATACAACAAGTAAAGGATATGCACAAAATGAGTTAGTTGATGAAGCTTTGGATCTCTTCCAGAAAATGCCTGAACCTGATGTTATCTCAGGGAATTCAACAATTGCAGGATATCCACAGAATAGGCATGCAAATGAGGCCTTGAAGCTTTTTGAACAAATGTGAATGGGCTAATAAAGACAAATTCAATCACCTTTTCTACCCTGTGATCTCAGCATTTGCAAACTTAGCAGCTCTGGAACAGGGCAAGCCAATCCATGAAAGCATAAATAGAAGTGGATTTCATTCTGATGCCTTTGTGGGTTGTACCCTTGTAGACACGTGTGCCAAATGTGGGAGCATAAAGGATGCACGCAATGTGTTTGACAAAATCACTAAACAAGATGGCAGTCCCTTTTTCTGCAATGATTTTAGGAATTCAATGCACGGGCATGGAATTGAGGCTTTATAACTCTTTGAACAGAAGAAAAATCTTGGTGTGAAGCCCAACAATGTCATTTTTGTTTGTGTTATGTCCACATGCCGCTATGCAGGCCTTGTGGATGAGGGCTTAAACGGCTTTGGTCTCATGACAACATTTTCACATCACATCTTAGAAATAGCACTATTTCCGCAAGGTTGGCCCTCTTGGTCATGTTTGGTGGCTAGATGAGGCCCAAAACTAAATTAACAAAATGCCAATAAAACCCAATGCTATTATCTGGGTATCTTTGCTCATTGCCTGTAGAAATCATAACATAATGCTGGGAGAATGTATTGTAGACCATTTTTTAGGTTCAAACAATAAAATTGTTGCCCATGATGTGCTTCTGTCAAATATATATGTAGTAGTGGGTAGGTGGGATGATGTAGAAAAGGTGCAAAAAGCTATGAAAGCCAATTGGGTGAAAAAAGCCAAGGCTGCAACTGGATCAAGGTCGATGAAAATGTCTATGTTTCCTCAGGAGCAACAGATACAACCCAAATTTAAAGAAAAAATATTTATCTTTGGAGAAATACCTGTGCAAATGAAAGATCCTGAGTATGTTATGGTTACAAACTTTATTCTACAAATGTTTAAGAGGAGCATAAGGAATACATTCTTTGCGACCATAGTGAGAAGCTAGCCATTGTATTTGGGCTTCTTTACTCATCCCCTAGAACACCTATCTGGATTGTCAAGAACCTTAACAAATGTGGTGACTTTCACTCTGCTACCAAGGTCATCCTCAAGTTCATCAGTATTGAATTCCTCCTCAAGCTAAGTACAAAACCATATCATTTAAACGTTTTTGGTGAGTATGTATAGTGCCAACATAAAGATCTAGTGAAACTGTATATTTAGCTGACATGAACCTGCATTCTTGAATAAATATCAACCTGCATTTCAACGTTCTCAAAGAACAAACCAACCAATAGCGCATGCCAAGCAATATGTATAAAAAATATTCTAATGACTAGAAGTTAGATAATTTGCAAGCCATCCTTTACAACTAGAATCTTCAAGGAGCCCCACTACATCAATTGCTAAAAATTCCAAGATTTATACTTTAAAGGAATTTTTTACATATAGTTGATGGACATGATTAATCATATTTGGATTTTGCAAATTACAATTTACTAAAAGGTGCCAAAACAGAGCCCTAAATCCAAGCAACGACCTTTGTATTTGTGTTGGTTGGGTTAATCAAAGTGATCCTCTTACTCATGCAATCTTATAGTAATGTTCTGATATAAGCTTTCACAATCATTCTCATCATGTACATGCAATCCCTTAAGTCCACTGGCTAGATTGACAAACAACCTAACATTACCATTATCTTTTAGGGTTACTATGAATATATCTTTTCAATTATGATAGAGTTTTATAATCATCATAGTTTCTTTTTGGCTTTTTTATTTTTAAATATGAATTTTATTAACTGCAACAAACTTTAGTATAATGCAAACTTTAGTATAATGTAGGTTAAGGTGGTTTTCAAATGGAACCCCCTAGCCACACTTGCAACATCATAAGAGCATTTGAAACTTCAACAAAAAATTTGTATCTTTTTTTGAAATGTTCCTTATAATAATTTATTATAGTCCTTTGGCTACATGGTTGTGCCCAGACTGCTTGTCAAACATCAATAAAATGTTAAGCATAAAATCATGTCAAAATTTCCCTTTGTCATAAATTATAAGAATTAAACTAGTGTTATCAAAACATGAAATTGCTTAATAATCCTCCTAAAAAACGAGATTAAACTAGTGATCTCAAAAGAATGCATTGGTTATGACAACTATAATGACAAAGGATCACATAAGATTAGTTGATATTTAGTTGTTGTTGCAACTGCCTTGATTACAAAATTTCAGAAAAAACTTTTAGTTTTTGAATAAGAATAATCTCAAGAACTACATTGCTAGGGAGAATATATGAAACATAATTATGCAAATGCCAATTCCACGACACAACCATGGAAAAAGGATGAAGAAAACATAGGAAAAATCAAACTTTGCATTCTAACAATCATGACTTTCATCATAGAAGCATATGAAACTTGTTCACATATGGATAAGAAAGTGGGTTTTTAGTTGAAACTGTTTTTTTTTATCAACCATGTTGCTAGGAAAAAGGTTAACCCATCTAGAATGAATGTGCACCAAAGGAAGAAATATATCACAAACTTAAAAAGCTTTGCAAAGCCACTAGAGATTAGCCATGAGCAGATCTAGAGGGATGAGTGGAAAATAAATGTTGACTATAGCTATATTGTCATCACTGATTATTTTTGTGTCATCATATGGAAATACAAAGAAACTGCAAATACATACAAATAAAGAAAGGTAGTTTGTGCCAAAACTTTTCCTGTACACACAAAAATGGCAGAAAGACCTAGAACAAGTCCTTGAGCTCATGAACATCTCCAAATAACACCTTCAATAGTGATTCACAAAGAAAGTGCAAATACATACAAATAAAGAAAGGTAGTATGTTCCAAAACTTTTCCTGTACACACAAAAATGACAGAAAGACCTAGAACATGTCCTTGAGCTTATGAACATCTCCAAATATCACCTTCAATAATGGTATCCTACAATTTAAAACTTGTTATTATTAAACAATAACACCAGCCACATCAAAAACAATGCCACTGAAAATCAAATGCATATCTTAAATGCCCACTTAGAAATTCTAACCCATTCCTCAAAAGATATTGATTCTAGACATAATCATTCACTCAAATAAGTGCATCTCCAAATTACACTTCCAAATTACACTCCAAGAAACAAACAAATTCCAAATAACTCCAACAAACAAAATAACTCCATGCTGCTTCATCTCACTGATCTTATTTAAATCTCTACTGTTGTTGCAGATACGACACAGCATTCACCATCACCGTTAACTTCAATCCACTGTCCTGTTGATGGGATAAACAGATAAGACACCTTCTTTTTCGAGGGGTCAACTCCGCTTACAAAAATCCAGTCGCCCCACTGTGTAGCACAGGTAATTAACAAAATAGATCGAGGGGTCAACTCCGCTTACAAAAATCCAGTCGCCCCACTGTGTAGCACAGGTAATTAACAAAATAGATTGCATAAGAGAAGCCACAACAGTCCAAACGTTTTTCTCACCATCATACTCCATCACATGTTCATAACTGAAAGTGTACAACTCCCCAGAAGAAACTGCACACTTTCTCCATAGATATCCCCCGACACTCATATTTTCCCACGTTCTCCACGTCCCCGTACTCGGCTCGAAAACTGTTGAACTTCTGTCTAATTTGCCTCCGCTTAATGCCATGAATTTACCTTCAATGAAAACACCATGGCATTCACCGTCGTGCGGTTGGATCATAGGCGGCAGAATTTCCCACTTGTCTTCCTCCACGTTATAAGCTTTTGCAGCCGCTAGAGGGTTGCTACACTCATCGAACCCACCTGCGACGTAGACAAGTCCGGTGGAAGAATCGACGGAGCGGGCAAACAAGAATCGAGGTGTAGGCATGTCAGTTCTTCGACTCCATCTGGCAGATTCAAAGTCATAAATGTATACACTCTTCATCCGACTCTTCTTCGACTTGTGAAATCCACCTATGAGAACCAGCTTCCGGTTCACAACAACACATTGAAACCATCCTTCTATTCCATCAAAGTGGGGATCATCAATGGGAGGCAGCCTTCCCCAGGTGCCCTTCGCAGGGTCATATACCGTTATTGCAAAAGCACCCTCATCAACCCTCTGAATCATGCATAGCAGCTGCTCACTCGTCCCAGATATCTTTCTGTCTGCATAGAACTTAGGGCCACTCACCATAGCTTCCCAGCTTCTGTAGACAGCTTTCATCTTATCGTGTGAATTGTAGGGCACTCTCATCAAGCACTTTCGAACGAGATCATCTGGAATAACCTCCATTATAGAACTTCAAACACACCTATTTCTTGATCGAGTTTACTCAAAGCTTTGCACAGATCTTAACATTAAAGGTGCAAACGTGAAAGTGAGCCAAATGGACTGAAATTATGAAAACCCAGTTTAAGAGTTAAATATATAGCTAGTCAAGTAGGCACATCATTTTTGGTAATCTAAATTCAATTGGATTTAAAAGGAGAGGTTACAAGCTCAAATCCAAAGGGGGTAGGGTATGTATACCTCTCTAGGCTTTACCAGTTAAATAACTTGGCTGAGGGAGTCCCTTGTCCCACAAACAAGGGGGTCTCAATATAACTGACCTAATTTCAGTTAATTGGATTTAGGTTGAGTGGAGTGGTGTGTGATGAGGGGTGTTTTTCCCCACCTACTTTCAATTAGTTTCTGCTTTTTACAAAATCTGGTATTCCTATAAAAAAAAGAGTAAGTTAATAAGTGGACAAATTCAATAGTTCACTTTAATTAAATGAATATGGATCTTTTTAGAATTGAGCAAAACCCTAGAGCACATTGATCCACTTAATCTATATCCTTTTAAAATAGGTCAAAACTCTTGAGAGCAAAGATCCATGGTCAAAATTCTCATTAATCAAGTGGAACAATAACTTCTCTTAAAATTTCTACTAATCTAGGTTTTCTTAAAACCTTTACTAACAAGTGTAAAAGTTTGTCAATAGGTGAGTTGAAAATATGAAAGCTTAGGAGTAGCCCATCACTCCTAGTAACCTAATTTCCACTAATAAAAAACGGATTTTAATATATCACACACATAATTTCAATCAAAATTAAATATATAATTAGTAGGGTAGAGGCATCATTCCTCATAATGATAATCTATAATTAGCATGGTAAGGGCATCACTCATAGTAATCTAACTTCAATCCGAACAAAAAGGAAGTTAACTATGTTTATTTTTTTCTTAAAGAAGTAGAGATTTGTGTATCCCCATAAAAAAAAAGTTAATAAGTGGACAAATTCCATCATTATGAAGAGTTTACTTTTTTATTAGAGTTCAATCTAGATCCTTTTAAAATGGGTCAAAACTCTTGAGAGAAAAGTTCCATAGTCAAAGTTACCATTAATCAAGTGGAACTATAGCTTCCCTTAAAATTCCTACCAACCTAGGTCTTCTTAAAACCTTCACAAACAACTCTCATGGTCAAAGTTCTCATTAATCAAGTCAAACTATAATTGAAAATATAACTTATGGTAAAATTCCAAAATTTTCAACAAAAAAGAGGTTGATCTTATCCACTAATTAAGTCACTTACATCTAATGTTCTTTTCTATTGTGATGTTGATAATACATTAATTACTTTTTACAACTCTTTATTAGGTGGAATGACATACCATATTTTATATTACATGTTAAATACTATCAAAATATTTAATACTCAAATCCACATTCCTAGTATGGAGCTCAAGGCCAAGGCCTAGACATGTAAATCTTATAAACATATACAATGGACAACCAAGTCACAACTATCAAGATTTTAAATTGCAATGCTCTTGATTGGAAATTAAAACACACTATAACAACAACCATCATTTCAACTTAAACATGATGTAGGAAACCCACACATACAAACGCATCATGCACGAAGCATCATTGTGACTTAATCAACTATAACTAATGTTGGGTTAACAATCCAATTGTTACAACATAAGAGACATCGACTATGTATCCAATCCCATTTCTCAAATCAACCAATTAACCATGCCGAGCTATCGATTTGACGGTTATAATAACAATGCAACGAATAGATAACAGTGACCAAAACCATTGTCAACATTATCAAAAAATACGAGCTAACAATGAACCATTCTCGACGATACCCCACCAAATCATAACAGTCAATAATATACCAATAACTTGTTCCATTTATTAAAAACGGGCTTTGAAAAATCAAGGGTTTACTTTGTGGAACTAACACAAGAAGACTAGAGTCGACCACCAACAGCAGGTGAGAAATTTTCGAGGCAACAAGGTGGACACACAGGCCATATCACCAATATCTTTGCAAGATAGTGTGATAGATCGCTAGGTAGGAGAGAAAATGAACAGAGGAGGCAGAGGCTTCTTGTTGGCCCGTAATAACACCAAGAACATGCATAACCCTCATGGTTTTCCCAATCAAACCAAATAATGTTGATATAAAACGGAGCCACAAAATAGCAACCAACCCTAAAGCAAGCATCTTGGCATAATAGCCACCGCAACCAACTGCGTAGAAACCAATAGCATAAACGAGCCCATACCTTGGTAAAACGATATGCAGTGACCCAAGGTGGTTCGAAATCAAACCCAACAACCCCATAACAACAAATATGACTGGGCATGGTGACAGGAACTATGTGGAGATAACCAATAAGTTTGGACCGAATGAACCCTCAAACAAAAAATCACAAGACAACAAAGAGCCTTCATGGCTTCCACACACAAAATCATCACTGAAATCATGACTTCAACTATTCAATTTTTTTCATTTACAGTGAATACACACAACCAACCATTCCAGTGAAAAACCACAAATTTACATAGTTGTTAGCCTCAAGAAAAGTACAAACCAATACATCACCAAGACAATATCCATTTCATAACTAGAGCGAGTTCATGGATGGTGAAAAAGACATACGTATAACCAAAAAGCCTTAAAAATGCGAGCTTGGTCAAGTAGTTCTTTCCTCGCCTGAAAATCAAAGCATAACCACAGCAAAACACAATTGAACAATAGCCAAGCTAAGGTGATGTCCAATGGAAGAGGTATGGAGTGACATGCAGTAAATATATGTCGCCTCCATCCTCCACTCATTCAATTCCTTAGTACATTCTAGCCAGCCCTCCATTAATCCATTCAATTAATCTATGCATTGAAACTAACATCCATCACTTGCCAAATGCGCCACCCCATATCACATTTAACTATTTTCAACCATACCATAACACATATCGAATGTCTTCTCATATAATTCAATAAATCGTATAGCCACTAACTTTGTTAGCTAGGACTAACAACAATTTTTTTTAATTTCATTTGCATATAATATAGCATAGCATAGCATAGTATAGGATAGCTTCTTTTCCTTGGATTTGTTCCATATTTCTTTTATCTTTTGTCATGACTAACATGTGTTTTGTGTAGGTGCAATATGTAATAGATCATGGCGCTAATAGCAATGTGATAACAGTGGATATAATCCATTCACCCAATATGGAATTTACAGCTTAGAGAAATTAGAAACAACACATAATATGCATTATCCATCTGCTATTATGTCGCAATATAAAACCAAGATTTCATCCATCACATAGAACCCTGTAAGCAATGTCGAAGAGCACCATAAACATCACATAAGAACTAGATCTGATCTCCCAATCTACAAGGGGGTCCCACCTACTAGTATTATATATATCGTTAGCTTATAATAATAGGCTTTAGCAATACTTTGCGGGCAAAATCCTTGTTACGATTTTAATCGTCAACATATGTCATGCTACTAGAAGTAGTACAATGCTTGAGATGATGCATCATCATCCATCACTAGAAGAGGGCCCAATAGCTAAAGGGGATCAAGACAAATGTAATCATGATTTACTCATGAATTATATAAAAAAATATGAAACATGAAAAGAAGTGATTGTACATATTCCAAGGACAAAATTTATTAATATAAATTATTTTTTGTACATTTTTTTTGTTTTGTAACCTTATTATGCATGAACCTTATATATTTTGTATGCATGTACTTTATTTCTTTCATTTACCTTTAATTCTTGTTTTTCTACTTGTTATGCATTATTGGGTATGAGGAATTGAGAGTGATGTGAGGCATGGGGAGAGGAAAAACGAGCTTCCACCTTCACGTGGTTGGCCCTACTTAGTAGAGAATAAATTAATATTGAAACCAAGAGGAGCTCATTCATGAGGTATTCTCATTTAGTATTTCTAGAGCGTTGTACATGTTTAATTCAGTCATATAATGTTTTATTCTTTTTGAAAACTGAAATCTCATACATTTTTAGTTATTATCAAGTCATATAATATTTTATTGTCTTTGAAAAATGTAGGTTTGAAGGGTGGTTACTTCCACAGTCCACAATGCATTTCCAACAAGGTATAAATCATTTGCTTCTCTTTCCTCATGAAATTTTCTATCATTGCCTTGTATACTTAAATTCAAAATCCAAGGACAAATAATGGTGGAAACAAATATTAGTCATTTAATAATATCATTTTTATAGATTATTGACTATAAGTTGATGTGGAATATTATGTTCTCCCTTAACTTTTTTGTTTTCCAATGTTGAATGTTCTAAATCACCTATTCAGAGGACTTGGCAATGTATAATTTTGGTTGGAGTTAGCAGTTGATTCAATGAACATGGACAACAATATTGATCAATCACATGGCACATAAAAAGTGAGTTCCATAATTGTAAATATGCAAGATTTTGGGCCATACTTCTTCCTATGCGTTTGGCACTTGTACCTCACCATTTGCTATATACCTTACACCATGATGTATTAATCCCTTCAAGTAACAAAGCACATGTGACGCAATGACCAAATGAATTTACCTTGGCTCAACCATATATTGGCTCATAGTATTCACTAAGAAACATTAATCAAGTATGCTACTAACTAAATATATTAAACATTTAATCAACTCTCTATACACCAAAGGATTAAAATCCTTAAAGTCAACTTGCAACTTTAGATTTGGTACCATAGGAGTAGTTAAGGGATTACAATCCATCATCTAAAATCCTGTCAAAATATTAACTGCATACTTACCCTATCCCAAGAACACTTCATCTGCACTATATGACACCTCTAGACCCAAGAAATAATGCACAAGTCAAATTTATTTCTTCTCAACTTCTCATTCCAACTTTTCCTTGAAACTTGCAATGAGCTTCTCAAAACTCCCTATAAGTATCACGTCATCTAAATAAATTAGGTCATCTTCCTTGACAATATTCCTAATTTAATCACTACCAAAAAATATCATGTGAGAAAGTTCATGAGAGAAATTCCTTTGATGACACATACCTGAAACTATATTTGAATATTTTTTTAGGATGTCGAAGTAGGAGGTATCCTATATGGTGGATATATCATTAATTCCAATTTCTTTCCTAGCATTTTTGGGTTTTGCAGCTAAATAAGCCTTGATTTTGATTGGTCAAGGGGAGTCACTCTGGAATGAGAAAAATTGTTTATAGAGTGTGTTGATGCACCATTGACATAAAGAGGGGTAGAAGAAGTTATTGAAGAGGGAAACAAGATTAGCATTATTCCTATTGATGCCATATTTACTTATGCATTGGTTTAGGATCAAATGATTTCTATGCTTACAATGGCCTAATACCTTGCCACTTGTATGCATTCTTGAATTCACCACTTGTGTGCATCTTGAAAAATCAATGAAATGTTTAAGGTCCGTTAAGAACCTTATCACATGGAAATGCACAAAGATGTTTACAATGCAATTAATATCAATTATGTGAAACGATTCTTTACTACCTCATTTATTTGAACCCATTAAACTTGACTGTAGGTTGACACAATTGTATTGTACCCTTTGAACTTAATCACCAAAACAAGGACAAATTGTATAATATTTCTTGAGATTGGAAACATTGTCATATTAAATAGTGAATTGGTCATTAGGTAACAATGCTTTTTCAGTAACAACCATATTCTAATTTATGTGCACTTCCTTCTTCAATGTGAAGAATATATTGAGGATGCTAAAATCAATGAAAGTTCTTCTAAATACCTTAAATTCTTTCTTACTTGGTCAATTACTTCTCCTGTAATCCTATTGGTGGTGTTTATCTTAGTGAGGCAAGTTAAAGCTAGGATAGTGAGATCATAGCCCATGGATAAATTAGTGATGACTTTGCAAGTATCTCTCTTAATTTAATGAAATGCCATGTTATTTTCACAATCTATTCCATATGTAATGGGATTGAACTTAAATAGTGGATAACTTTAGCATATGTTAAGAAATTGTTAATTAAGGGACTATATAGTCATTAAGAATAGACTTGCATAATTCATTTAGTCATAGAGRCCCATAAATCCACATRCCTAGARGAAACATAAGGCCTYWTAATCTATACAATYGAGCCTATAGTTTTTGTTAGTATCTATGAGGCATGTGGACATAAGAGCCAYTRAAGTGTGATAAGAAGGACATTAACTCTATATATAAAACAAGTATTGGAAAATGAGAAGGTTATAAATATTACATTAATTCTAATATTGCATACTAAGTGTTGATTGAATTAGATAATGGAATGTTGTATRACTTTTAGGGAAGGAAGACCCCTTAGGTTCCTTATCATCACATATAAATTTTAAACATAAAACCATCATCRWTTTATAGAAYATATTMTCAAAGAAAARTYACAATCKCATTMTRATCTCCCCACCAACACCCCTCACATGTCAAACTTTTATACTTAAAATGTTGAAAGCCAAAATTTTATGGAAAAATTGGAACCCAACATGTGAAATAAAAAAGAATGATTTAAACAAATTCAATGGTAAAAGACTTGAACTTGGACTTGAATATTCATGCAAAAATCTGACTCTCGTCTATCGTGACATTCTAGATCTATTGTTGGACTGATTCTCTGTGAAACTTACATTTTGTTTTGTTATAATATCTCACTAAGGATAGGTTCGTTCTTTAAATGTCTACTACTTTGATTTGGAAGTCAATTCTCTTAGCTATGGAAATATTTACATACTAAGGAAAAAAATTCTCACATGCTTAATATGGTGGAAAGAGAAAGGATAATCATTGTGTTGTTTTGTAGAGAACTAGTCTGTCATCCATAAAAATAGGGATATTTGAAATAAGGATCTAAAGGAAAAATAGAGGATCCAACATTATTTTCACATGGTATAAAAAGTTTGACTACATTCAAACATATAGAGGTTCAAAAAGCACCTTGGAAGGTTACTTATAATTAATTTCATATCTACCTATGCAAAATGGCCCTAAAATAGCTTGAAATTAAGCCCTTGGAAAAAGACCATCCAAATGAGTCCATTAGATGTGAAAGAAGCTATTAACAAGAAGAAACTATAAACAGAAATCACAATAGACCGTCTCCTTTTTAGGCTTCTGAGGCATCAACAATAATGAGACTAAATTTTTATTTTAGGAATTAATGGCATGACCCTTCAGGTTTCTTATACAAAGAATGGGGCATGCAACTTTGGATGAGAAAGGGGATTTATTTTTTTGGCTTTATAGTTCAATTGAATAAAGCATGCCAATTTCTTTGCTTGGATTCCATATATGAACCACTGCAAACCCAAATCCTCTCATGTTACATACTCCTCCGATAATTTAAATGTCATTGAAACATTATGTAAGAAAAACAGGTTGTCAGAGGTAGTGGGGACCCATGATCATATTCTTTCACCCAAATCTAAACACATCCCCACTCTCATGACCCACAATCTTTTGTTAAGTAACTTTGTTTGGAAAAATCAAAATGAATCAGTGTTGTCTACTTATAGACATTAGTGAAGCCAAGATTGTTCCAAATTTTGTAACTCTAAACATTATTATCACATTTTCAAACATGTATAAAGTATTATGAATTAAAAGTGTGTAAAAGAATGGAAGCACATGGTTATGTCCAATTTCATAACCTTCAATACTCTCATCAAAGGGATTTGCAAGAATGGTAGGATGAAGGATGTTGTTAATGGATTCCTAATTCATCGTAACATATCCATACTTCATTTTTTAATTATCCTAATTCATCATAACATGCATAAATTATTATGCATTCAAAGTGTTTAAAGGAATGGAAGCACATGTATATGTTCCACATGTCATAACCTTCAATATGCTCATCAAAAGGCTTTGCAGGAATGGTAGGATGAAGAATGTTGTTAATGGCTTCCTAATTCATCATAACATATCCATACTTCATGTTTTAATTAATTGGACTAGTATGTGAACTTATTTGTTTATGAGAAATGGAAATGACAAAGAGAATAATGATTTTGATATAGAACAAAATCAAAGGTCTATATTTGGGTTCAAGCCATATCAATTAGCATGCAATTTTAATTCCAGTTAGCATGCAATTTTAATTCCAATTTTAGTCTTTCTTTTGAAGAGTTGGCAATGAAGCATAGTCGATCATACGATGGACCTACGACGACAATGACTTTGGACAGTTGTTGATTGTTCTCTAAGTTCATCATATGTTAGGAATTCTTTCGACGAACTCGATACGAAGTATAATTGATCATACAACAGACCTACGATGACAATGACTTTGGATAGTGGTTGATTGTGCTCCAAGTTTGTCGTAAGTTGGTGATGAAATGGCGATGGAGATTGGTCGATCATATGAAAAATCTACAACAACAATGGTTTTTGACATTGGTCGATTGTGGTCCAAATTTGTCGTAGGTTGGTCACTCTTATGAAAAAATTGTGATAGAATCAAAATGGATTTGCAAAGAAATGATGTTGATTGTACGATGAAAGTTTTCATCTATAGTATGATGATAGAGTATTTTATCGAACATATGATGAAACCATAGTTCATCACAAGTGTAATGTCTGTGACGTGACAAAAAATGGGTTGTAGGCTTTGTCGTACTTGTGATGTTTTTAGGATGAACCTTCATCGGTAAATTGTAGGAAAATGGGCCAAATGTACTAGTGAAACAACTTTAGAAAACAATCATATAGCCTTGGGCCTCCTTTATAGGTTGCATATCATCAAAAACTTTCATACTAGAGTTTTTCATGTGTCTACTTACTATCAAACATCATAATCAACAAGGTAACATATAAATTTATATATAGATATAAAACATATGGTTCTAGTCTCATAACATATCACTACAACACAACATTGTTTATGAGTGCACAACTCATTATTTTAGTGTACCAACATTCGCAAGTTAGGACATAAACATCAACCATGTCACAATGTCATTGTATTTTTTCATTCACAATCATAATATTATAACATCTTAACCATCATCAAAATAATAGATGGATTTCCCTAGCTACCTAGGGCCAACCTACAAATGAAACACAATCAAAGTCAAGAAAATGGGGCATCACAACAATACAACCAAGTTTTCTAATTAGAAGACATCTCTCAAAATTTATTGTGCCAAACATTCAAGTACATATAACGATAACCATATGCAAACTAATATATTTTAAAACCTTTGGATCAATTTGAACTCTATTCTTGCCACTAGTAGGTTGGGGCTTGCAAGCCAATCTTAAGAAA
>ML820580.1:0-22693 GCA_009831015.1 Picea engelmannii
TGGTTATATTGCTGATATTCTGCCATTTCTAGCATTTTATTTCTGTTCTGCATACTTTTTATATGTGGTATATTACAATAATCATGTTAATCAAACCTTGAGACTTGGTGTTGGTATTTTTGAGAAAAGGGGGAGGTATTCACTCAAACTATCCCCTAAGTATTTGTCCCTCATTCTTGATTAAATTATGACCTTTCACCTCATGAAATTGGCATGCATAAGGCCATGTATCATGGCAATTCAAGGAGTAGCAATCAAAGGTATTTCAGTGAGAAATATCCCATGCATCATCTCACCAAACATATGTTAATGCTCAACTAACATTTTGAAGAGGGAAATATAAAACCTTGGGTCGTAGGTGGGATTATGGCTCTTAAACTTGGTGTTGGAGGGAAGTCGGCCTCTGGCATTGGAGGAAATCTCTTTTGCAATAGCAAAGACAAATTTGGGCTTTGGAAGCAGAGTGTTCAATGTTATGAAATATTGTATGTAATCTCAACAAAGTAACCCAATCGACAACTTCCATTCTACACAAGCCAATGGGATTGTTGATGATTGAAATTGTTCAATATTTCGACAACATCATCATGAGGACAAATACCCTTGCATTTTTAAAGAGGCAGTGCTCCTCTATAATTATGTTACTCATTTTTTTTTAATAAAAGACTATAATCACAAAAGAAAAGTTCCAGATAAAGGGACCAAGAACTTGTCTAAGAAAGAAATACAATATCTGACATTAATATACAGAAAACAAGGAAATAACATATAAGATTACCATGTTTCTCACATCCATCACAATATAGGCAAGATTGGTCATATCATAAGACAAAAAAGATATAAGGATACTATGCAAACAATTTTAAATGAGTATTGCATTTAAAATTGAAAAAGATTACGATGAGTACACTCCAAAAATCTCATTCTCAAAAATCTCAAAGTCTAAGAAATCATTAGAGCTACGCCCCAAGATAGTTATCTAGGGAGCTAAAAAATAAATGTCTGGTTTGACATTGAATGTAAAGTGTTCAATACAATAAAAGGCATTTGTCCAAAATGGACTGGGATTGGGATCCTATGGATCTTTAAAAGGAAGACTTGGCACTAGAAGAAGAGAGAGAAACAATTAGAAATCAACTATGGGTTTTCATTGAATGAAAATGCACAAGCTAGATGATTTTCCAAATGAGAAGTAAGGAGGATGAAAAATTATTAAAATGACCACTTGAATTACAGTGATGGATTCTCTCGATGTCATTTGTTAGTTGGAATGTATTTTATAATATCTTTGGTTGGAATTGGCTGACTTATTGTAATTGTTTTTCCTTAATTTGATTTTGTTATTTTGATTAAAGCATTGTTAACCAATTTTCATTGTATTCTCTCATGGGTGCAACCATTATCTCTTGTCTAAATTTAATATTGAATAATTCATTTTCAAGATATTTAAAATCCATTGTGAGTTGGTGGAGGTTATCTTTGATATCATCATTCTTATTTACATAACGGACAAGCCAACCCTCTACTTCTATCTCCAAGCATTCAATCAGGGCGTTAAACTTTTATGCTAATATGATTTTTAGAGATTCCAACTTTTCTTTGATTTGTTCTTTAGACAAGAGTATTTAGTTCATTATTAAATGTGGGTCCTCCACATCTTGAATTGACCTAGCTAATTTTAACTCAACTAACTTTAAGAATAATTCACCTCTTTTCGAACTAATGGCATCACATTCCACTAACATTTATTTTAAACATTTAATTATCTTAAGACAACATGCTTTTAATTGTTTTAGATGGAGTGTTGAAGGAAAATCCTCTTCCTTTCATCAAAATTCACTAGGGCTTGAAACCCTTGCGCTAAAAGTAGCGACAAATCATGTCTTTATAGAATTCTTCATTGTTTTCCAAACCCACTTGGAGATATTGCTTGAAATCATCCTCAAACCTAAAGAGACGAAGCTGGTTTCCAACTCCCAAGTTTCAAGAATCAAAGAGATTACTTTCTGTATATTGTCACCAACATATTTCTTGGTGGTGTCTAATAAACTTGACATTCCTTTCAATCTTGAGCTCGAATCTAGTATATCTTCGAGAGTCTTCAATGGTTGTATAATGGTGTTGGGATTGGTAAACAAAGGTGGTGGAAACAAGGCACTTTATAATTCTCTTAATTTTTCCTTCAAAATTGATTTCTCATTTTCTAAGTTTCAAATTGAAAATTTCAAGGCTTCCCCTGTGGCCTTGTGGAATTCCATGACTTTAGAGGGTGGAACCCCCTTAAAATCAAGTTCTGAATTCCACTTCTCATGGGCTTTATTATTTTTTGAATTTTCTTTTTCAATGATTAATTTTCTTGAGCTTCTATTGAATACAACACATTGTAGGGTAAGGGACTCCTCCTCAAATATAATCGGCTCTTGGGTATCCAATTCTCTTGAAACTATTTTTCTCTCAAGTAGTCTTTGTTCCTCACTTGCAACCTCTATCTCTTCAACATTGATGTCAAGCTCCATGTCTTTTGGACCAATTTCATTTTTAGGTACATCTTCATATTCCCCCTCTCTCTTTGTATCTCTTTTTATTTTGCTGGCAATTGGGAGTGTGTGTGACTTATCAAGATTTATCTTTGGAGGGTTTTGGTCTCCTCCATCATAAAAATGATCAATTGAAGACTTATTTTATTCCTAGATTGGATTTTATGGTTTTCCTTTGGTTGAACCACCTTTTTGGGAAATGTTTGGGGACTAAGAAATTCTTTCATTTATAACCTGTCCTTGTTATCTGTGATGGTCATTGGTACTGACCATAGTCTCAATATCATCTTGCCCTTTTTCAATAGACAACCCTTGAAGATTTTGATTGTCATCTTCTCCTTCTACAAATAAAAATGTCTTGGCAAACACCATGTTGTATCCCACTGGTGTCATGTGGGTCATGAATAGTTGATTAGGTTCAAAAACTTTGATATCATCAACTGAGGTTAAATAAATCAAAATGAGTTGAAGTTTCATCTAAATGGGCAATACTTTTCATGATAATTTCCCCAATCTTCCATGGTAAAGGGATACATTGTTTTTTCCTTTTTTCATTAAAAAAGTGAACCCAAAACTTGTACTATTTCAATACCTCAACTATGAACAATTTTTCAGAAACATAAAAGGGTAGAAATGAAGGTTTTTCATGTGAGCAATAAAGTCTGCTGATACTATAATCATACATAGCTTTGAAGATTCCTTTTCCGGCTAGGAAGGATGCAACCTTTAGCGACAACCTTGATGTATTAGGACCAAACATTAATGTTTTGAAATAATAAACAAAAGCATTGTGTACCTCATAAAAATTGTATGCAACTTTTTGCTTCTAGAGTGTAGGGTACCACACTTGTATAGGGTTAGTTTTATAGTTAACCTTTTTGGCCATGGGTATTCCCTTGAACACATGATAGTAAGTCACAATGATAATCAAATAAGAAGACATGTAGAACTTACTTTTGTGAAAGTTTCCAAGTTGGAAAGATAATTCATTCGAAATAATCCTTGACCAGTAGAAAATGGTGTTCTCATGAATTGAAAAATGCAATATATATAAAGCAAGCTTGGGGACAATCGATGTGGACTCTTGTCCGGTTAAACCTAGGAAAATAAACATGCCATTTCTCTGTAGGGATTCTTTAGTGAGCATACCTGAATATTGAAGAAGTCTTTAGAAAAAAATGTTGGATCTTCAAGGTAGTCCTGTAAAAGTTCGGTTCCTCCTTTTTTTGTCTTAAGAAAATCATCGGTTTAAACACTCTTGAAAACCATGGTTGGTTCAAGGAGTCTGAACATTCTTTTAAAAATAGAGGGGGGTAATGAAATAGGTGATTCTCCATGTAATTTAATGATTCTTTTTTCCTTATCAAACTTATCAACACACCACGAAATCAAATCCTCGAAGTCATATACCTCTGGCACACACCCTGCTGTTGCAATTTTGGATGCCCAAATATTATTCAAATTCTTCTTTGGGGGTGGTAATGTGGAATACCAATTATAATCCTATGACCACTGAAATCCATGATCTTCTCGTGTCAAAATATTTATGGTGTCTCCGCAAAATTGTTCTTTTCTTCGAGCTGACATATTATCCAAGGTAACAGACTTAACCATATTTCTTCAAGTTTCTATTATCAAAAAACACTTGTTTGTTTTAACATGCTCAAGGGCACTTAATTCAAGGATTTAAAGGATAACTCATATTAACATTTACGAAAGGTTACCTCAAGAATCTCGTTATTAATAACTGTATTAACAACATATGAGTGGTAGTAATTTTTGGAAAGAGTGATTTAATGCATGTTGGGAAACATGAATGGGAAAGGGTGTAAAGTTTTTTAGTGTCGCAGGGTAGATGGTTCGTGGGAGGATGGACGAGTAGGGGGAAGGATGATCGAGACGACGGGATATCAGATGAGCAGTACAAAGGATGAATGAGATGGCGAGGTAACATGATAATTGAGATCATGGGATGGCAGGATCGTGGACAAGCAAGCTAGCAGGGTGTCAGAGTGAAATGAATGGTGCTCCACACATGTGGATGGATGCTTGCTTTCAAGAAATTTCTAAGTGTAGATGCATAATGGAGGCCACCAAAGTTAACTAGACTATTATGCGGGTCGCAGAACTTAGGAGTAGTAATGTAATGTGTTAGGAATCCACGGTGGTCTTAAAATTTTGTAAGTATGGAGGAAGTCTGGGAAAGAACTATGCAAGGAGAAATTAAAAAAAAAATTAAATCAACTCTTGTGGGTCAACAACTAGCTCCAATCGTGGGACAATAACCCCCTGTGGGTTACTGTGAATCCAGAAAAGGCCTTGGACATTGGGTGATGGATTCAATTAAGAGAACAAGAGATGGTGAAAAAGGGAAAACTAAACAAGGATGTACAAAGGGAAAAACTATGTACAAGTTATAGTCTGGGGATTTCAGGAGAAGAATGTTGTAAGGTATTTCCCATTAATAGGCAACGTCTGTACTATGCCTTTTATGAAAGTGTTTTTTGACAACTTGTTGTCTTTGACTCATGTTTTTTTTTATTTCTTGTGTTCATTTATATTCCAAGTTCATCAATTGACAATATCTTCTTTGTATGGGTGAAACTTGTTTAGTATCCTCATTGTTCATAGAATAATATAGAGCATTTAATTCCAAGTGAATAGACATATTTTCTTCCTTTCCATATACTATAGTGTATGGTGAAAATCCTATACTTTCCTTTGGCGTGAGTCTTCTATCCCATAATGCATCAATCAATTTTATATGCCAATTCCTTTGATTTGTAGCAATTGTCTTCTTGAGAATATGGATCAATGTTTTGTTAGTAGACTCTGCCAAACCATTTCCTTGAGGATACTAGTTTGATGGTTGTTCCATAATAATACTGTATTCCCCACAAAACTTTGTAACTTTTGAACCAATGAAGATTGATCAATTATCTGTTATGAATTTCTCAGGAACTCCAAATATTGACCTAATATTATCCTTGAGAAAAATAATCAACTATTCAGAATCAACATTTTTCAAGTATACAAATTCTTGCCATTCTGTAAAATAGTCAGTTGCATTGAGGATGTATGGTTAACCTTTACTGTATTTGGGATTGATTGGTCCTATAACATCCATGAACCATTGTGCAAAAGGTTCTTTAATCACTATAGGTTGCAATGACATTGCTGCTTTGTTCATTTTACCTGAATTTTTTTGACAAGAGATACATTTTCTGATCATTGAATAAGAGTCTTTAAAAATGGATGGCCAATAATAACCAGCTCTCATGATTCTATGGGTAGTTTTCGTGGGTGCAAAATGTCCTCCACAAACACCTTCATGAAATTCTTGTCACACCTTTTGTGCCTTTGAGAAATTGATGCATCTTAGTAAAATCCCATCATAATTCCTCCAAAATAAAACTTCAACAACTAATACATATTGGTTGGCCTTCATTTTTAAGGATCTTCTTTATTTGGAAGACATTCCATTAGGGACTTTCCCAGACTTTAGATAAAATATTATATTCTTGTACCATTCAGATGCTGATAGGGATGTCTCTTGTGAAGTTGATATATCTGTATTTACTACTTCAATTCTCATCATTAATTTACACAATCCTTGTCCCTTGATTGCTTTTAGAGGCTTGGTTTCAATATCATATTCCCGGATTTTAGCTAGCCAATTTTGCCATTTTCCTTCTCTAAGTTGTTGATTAATCAACACCTTAACTAGAGAGGTCGGGACATAAGCTATAACACGAGATGAAAAAATGTAGGTTTTGAAATGTGATATTGCTTTAACCAGAAAGAGATATTGCTTTTATACTTCAGAGTATTTTGATTCATAATCATGCAATGTCTTATAAAAATGATTGGAAATTATTCTCCCTTTGAATTTATTTATATCAATATGGAAGCAATGATTTCTTCTGAAATGAATACAACACAAAGTATTTGTGAAAATATGGGCTAACCAAGACTGTGTTAGAAGTAATTTCATGCTTTATTTTTGTGAATTCCATTTGAATATTTGTAGTCCATTCAAATTTATGGTCTTTCTTCAATAATTTGTTGATTGGATTTACAATTGTAGCAAATTCTGGAACAAATCATCGTACAAAATTTATCTTCCCAAAAAAGGATTGTACTCCTTTTTTAGATGTTGGATGACTCATATCATTAATGGATTTAATCCTTTTAGGGTCTATGTATATGTCCTCTTTGCTCACTATGTGACCAAACAATTTTCCTTATGATACTGCAAATAAACATTTTTTTAGGATTCAAGGATATGTCATGCATTATGCAACATTCAAAAACTTGTCTAAGATGTTTGATATGCTCTTCTCTTAGTTTTGAATGAATAGTCAGATCATCTTGGTAATTTTCCATAAATTCTTCAATTAAATCTTTAAAATCATGGTCCATTTCTGTTTGAAAAGTTGCACCAACATTTTTCAATCCAAAAGGCATGCAGACATAAGCATAAGTTTTCCATGGTGTGACAAAAGTGGTCTTGGGTCTATCCTCTTCAGCAACAAGTACTTGGTTATATCCAAAGAAGCCATCCAACATAGACATCAAGGTAGAACCAATGACCTGCTGCAATAACATCTCCATGTTTTGAAGTGGGTAGTTATCTTTGATACTTGCTTGGCTAAGATCTATGAAGTCAACACAAAGATGAATTTCTCCATTCTTTTTTCTAACTACCATAGGATTTGAAATCCATTATGAATGTCTGATTGAAAAAATTATACCAACCTTTTTGATTTTTTCCAACTCTAGTTTTACTAAGGGCTTTAATTTTGGATTTATTATTCTTAATTTCTACTTAAAAGGATTTGATCTCTCTTTGAGTGGTATAACATGCTAGAATATAGACTTGTCTATTCCTTGAAATCATCATAACTCCAAACAAAAATGTTCTAGAATTCTTTGAACAATGAAGTATATTTTTCTATTTCTTTAGTGGTGCAGCTAGTACCAATATTTATATACTTTGGAGAATCAGGAGTACCAAATCAATTTTCTGTGTCTTTTGAACCTTCCTAATAAATGATTCTTCTTCTGGATCCGAGATCTTTGTTTGATAATATATTGTAAAAATATATTCCAAACTGACATAATTTTTAGGAAAAAGTGCAACATTTTGATCATAAGGTTCCTTGAGAAAATATTGGCTTTCTTGTGAATCATCTATTAACATTGAGTCATGTTTTGTGAGGAAATTTGCAATATGTTTGTCCTTTTCAAAAACTTGCCAATACTCTGGATTATTAGGTATTAAAGGTCGAAATATTATTTTTACATGAAAAGCACTTTGATTATGAGAGTCATCTAGATTGAAGAGTGATGCAACTACTGGCATCGAGTCAACTTTCTGATTCTTTTCTTGAGGGATGAAAGAGATATTAAAAGAGCTAAAAGAATCCATGAGTTCCCATACTCTTCTTTCATAATGTTTCAATATTTATTTCTTGATTCTATATTTCTTCTTGATATGATTAATCACCAACTCCGAGTCACTATACCACCATATTTCCTACTTTCATTTGAAGGGAAATAGTCATTCCTTGAATCAATGCTTTGTATTCAACTTCATTGTTGGTACAAGGGAATTCAAACTTGATAGCATGTGGAAAGATATCAGATTGAGGAGTTTTGAAAATAATATCAGCTCTGTTTCTATACTTAGAACAAGCACCATCAAAAAGACATTTTCCAAAAATCTTGGAAAGAACTTTCACTATCTTGCTTAAGAGGGTTTATTTGTTCTGTACTAAAAACAACACAATTTCCAATTCTAGCATTGACATAATTTTGCATTACTTTATTTTCCTTTTTCTTGAATGATGTGAGATTTATATTCTCTCTAGGAACTCTGATCATAGTCCCATATTTATTTGGAAGCATCATCGAACTTCCATCATTCATTATATATCGTCCAATTAATGAGAACCAATCCTTTCCCATTACAACACCATATATTGGAGACAAATCAATAACTATGGTAGTGAAGACTGTAGTAATATGAGGTGTTGCACTTATCCATGCATATAAATATTTTATTTCACCATAGGATGGGACTTTTCTTGAATCAATGGCATATATGCTCTCACATGTTTCATAGTATTTTGTGCATTACATTCCAAGTGCTTCCATCACTGATAGTGGCATGATGTTATTAGTGGCTCCACTATCCACCAGAAAATTGTGTAATGTGAAATCATGATTTTCTATATGTAACAACCCTAGTTAAATGATTGATTAAGGTTTATCAAGTATAATTAATTAGATAATTAACTGTCCTAATATGTTTTAGTTAAACAATGACTATTTCTTAATAAAGTTAATTAATTAATTAATTATTTATTAATTGTTTATATCTGTTGATTGATTAAATAATTAATTAATTGACTCATTAAAGGTTTGATTAATGAATTAAAGGGGCTTAATGACTTTAATTTATTTATTATAAGACTTTACGTATGTGGGGGGGGAATGGAGCATTTAGTGGAAGGATAAGGTAGTAAAGGGAAGGATAAGGTAATAAAGGGAAGGATAAGGTAATTAATGGAGGGTAGGGAGTCAGTGAATGGGGGGGAGATATGACTGGGCAGAGGCCTTTGGGAAGGATTATGAAAAAAAATTGGGAGGAGAGGACTGTATTGAGGGATTGGATATTTTTCTGGTTTTGAGGAGTTTGGTTTTGGAGATTGGGTGAACTGTGTCAGGGGGCACCAGGTTGCTGGGAGTTTTGGGCTCGGGGGCGAGGATTCCTTACGGTATCCTGGAGCTAGGGAGCTAGACAAGTTGCTCCTAGCTAGCTGGGTGGTTAGTCGGTTTGGGCAGGGTTTGGTCAAAGCAGCAGGCTAGGCAAAGTAGCAGTGAGGACAACCAGATATTGGGATAATAGCATCAACCAACGGTATCTATATTCTGTTATGTAATTCATTAGATTGTTGTTCATTAATTAATTTATGCTGCTTATATGCTGAATGAAAGAAATTACTTATTGTTTCTGCGTAGAATTAATCTTATCTATTAAAATTTATGAGATTTAATAGGCTAATTAAATATAGGTCTCTACACTATAGATATGTAAAATGTTGTAACTTTTCCTCTTGGCCTTACTGATGTGATATTCTATTGTTGTCTTGTATTCATTACAACGAATTCTATTCTTGATTTTGTATCATCCAATATCTTCAAAATATTTTCTCTTTGTTGAGGTATTTTGACTACCTCGATGAATGGTAAAGTAATTTAGAGCTTGGCTAACTCATCAACCAGATTATAATTCATTTGCAACAGAGTGTTCATTTGATTAAAATTTGGTTGTTGTTTTGTTTTTTCTGGAGCATTATATTTTTCTTTTTCTTTTTCAGGTTGTTCCCTTGTCTTGAATTTATTTACTTGTGCTCTGGTCTAGAGAACATTATCTTGTGAATATTCAAGATCTTATTATTCATCAAAAATATAAAAAGATTATGTACCTTCATCCATTTGTACTTATTCTAAAACTTCATCTTGGTTAACATTTGTTTCTTGATCAAAGTTTCCAAATTTTTCTTCTTCTACAATTTCTTCGAGCACAACAACATTGGGATTTGGAACTATGGGTGCCCTTGGTCTATGTTCTTCAATTTTGTCATTTATTATTCTT
This sequence comes from Picea engelmannii, assembly GCA_009831015.1. NCBI lineage: Eukaryota > Viridiplantae > Streptophyta > Pinopsida > Pinales > Pinaceae > Picea > Picea engelmannii. The sequence continues at coordinate 10,201 of ML820580.1, forward strand.
TGATCAGGCAATGGAGCTCTCATATTTGGATTTGGTGGAATGATATTCTCATCCCTCCCGAGTCAGGTTATCTCATTCTACCTTTTTCTAATTTTTATGCTCACCTGAGCCATCTCTATCTTTTGCCTAGTTTCTTGGGTGGTTCCATGATCATTTCTTACATTAGGGGGATGCCTTGGAGAATTCCTCCCCCACTTGCTCGATTTTAAATTTTTTTGGAGGTAGATGGTCCTTGAGATGATATTGACAGACTACTCATTTGTCTTTGTACTTTTCCAAGAATAATCTTGCGATCAACATTGGTTTCCAACATGTATGCTTCCATTTCTTTTACCTTCTGGATTGTCTCATTCAAGTCATCTATTTGTGCAACTCTTATTGCATAATTCACATTTGAAGGAATGGAATTCTTATAACATCCAAATATGACATGATCATTAGGGCGTCGGGCTTCTGGAATTTGATTCAATGTCTTAAAGAATTGTAAATTAAATTCCCCGATTCTTTTACATTTTTTAAGATGGATTTATCTTAAGCAGTGTGACTTTATTACTATCAATATTGTTACATTTTATTCCCAACAAGTGTGTTTCCTATTTCAATTCAAGTGAGGATTGAATTCATTTTCAACAAATGTGTTTCCCATTTCAATACAAGTGAGGTTTGATTCCATTTACAACAAGTGTGTTTTCCATGTTGATATAAGTAAGGTCTGAATTGACTTACAACAATGTGTTTCCATACAAACGTGATTTGGATGCAGAGTGTTTCATTCCAGCAAGAGCATGATTCCACCTTTAATAGTGTGGTCTTATATTACCAAGCCTTCTATTTTATCCATTTTTACTTAAGTAACCTATAATGTACATTGACTAGTGAGCTTTGGTTCTCTAGATTCCAGGATAGTGCTAGCTAGGAGTTGTTTCCTGTGTATATTTTGCATGATAACCTTGCAATAAGAAACGAACCCCTGTTTGAAAATTAAATGTATTGGATCTTTTAATAAGATGATTAAACACACCAACATTTTGGCATCGTTGTTGGGGAGGTTATTAGAGGCGCAAAAGCATAGTCAACATTGTCTTGATGAATTTTAGGACATGTTGGGTGCATGAATAAAGCTAGAGAAGAATGTGGTGTCACCAAAAATACTAAACCCATAGGTAGAAGAGATCATGGTGGAAAAATAAATCAGGATCAAGGACTACTAGCATTCATTCAAGAAAGAATATCGAAGGCAGAATCGTCAGCTTCAGGGCCAGAATGTCAAAAGACTAGACCACAAAAAGGAATTGATTCCCAGTCTTCTGTTCGTGGAGGATCATCTACAACAACAACATAAGTTGAATATCAAGATTTGACAGAAGTCCCAGGGGACATTGATGAGAAAAATTAGGGGTACCCGGACTCAAGGATGGAGGTTGATCAACCCATTGGCACTCCCATTGACAACCCTCTTCCAGATCAATGGAGTGTTGCAGGGCACCCTAAGAAACTACTAGAAAATTCCCCACATCTAGAGGATATCCACAGGCCAGATTGGCAAAGACTTTGCATTTTGTGGCAGAAACACATGGAAAATGAAAATGCAAACAATATAGTCTCCACTTTTGAATATCCCATTGGGGATATTATAGGAAAAGCACCAATGAAAAACATTCCCCTCTCTTACCTTCCAAACTTTCATGGCTTGGCCAATAAGGATCCAAGCACCTTCTTGTTTGAGTTTGATGTTTTGTGTTGAAGTTATGATTATAATTTGAACACTCAGAAGCTGAAATTGTTCCCTGCTACCTTGAAGGGAGTTGCATTAAGATGGTTTATGGGCCTTGGTGCTGACTCTGTCACTTCTTAAGACAATATGAAACAAATATTCCTGGGAAATATTAGGACTATTGTAGGACAAGAGACCGGAGAGAGGAAATCTTCAAAATGTTCTAGAAGGAAGAAGAAATCTTGGAGGACTATGTTGAGCGCCTCCAGTATAACTTACAGAGGTCTAAGCACAGTGATATGTATATGGATATTTTGAAAACTATTTCGATCCGGGGGATGATAGATGATTTCCTGGATATGTTGAATTTAATGGGTAAGGGTGACATATAAAAGGAACCTTATGATGACATCATTGCTATCTGCCTAAGGAGTTTAAGAGGCTCATCAAGGAACAAAACCCAAGCAGGAGACGCCTCCGTCGGGATACATAAATCATCCAATGATGGAGTAACAAGGGTAGAAATTAGTAATTTGTTTGAAAATTTTAAAATTGACATCCTTCTCTCTTTAACTACACGATTGGATGTATTGCAGGTAAAACAAAAGCATGCCGAAGCATAAAAGGCACTGGAATTATTTTGTCCCAAACGCAGAGATGAACACCATCATAAAGAATTCCCACTTGAAAGAGTGGAGGTTTGTGGCATTTTTGAACTAGACCATCCAACAAAACTCTGCCCACCACTTCCAGGACTGAAAACAGTATTCCGGGGATCCAGTGAAGAAACTAAGCAGGCATATTTCATTTCCAAAAATCCATGGCATAAATGTTTACTAGGTATGATTCGAGACCCATCTTCATCTTTTAATACTTGGAATCATATGTATAACCCACAAATCCCACAACATATTCAATACCCTTCGACCCCATGGAAAATTCCTAGCCCACCCCATGTACAATATCCCACACCCTGGATACAATATCCAAATCAAACTGTCCCATGGTCCCAAGGAGGAGAGGATCTCCCTTTAAAGGAGGAAAGTTTCCTAGACAAACCCAACTACCCATACAACAACAACCACTGCCACTCTCGTCTAGTGTATTACCAAGCAATCCTCCATTATGTCCCCAGCTTCCCGTTCAACCAAACCCAAACCCAAATAATAAGGCGGTTCAACAAATTGAAACACCCATCTTTCCTACATATTGCATCTCCCATGTAGCATGCAATGATGTCAAATTAAGATCAGGGAGAGTAATAAACCAAGAAACATCACCTGTGATCACAAAACATGTAGAAACATATTCAACAAGAGAAACAACCCCAACTTTTATAGCAATCCAAAGAACAACACACTAAACCAACTTATGTTGAAACTCCCAATAAACAAGCTGCAACTCAGAATTATATTCCTACCATTGCTGAAACTCCCGATAAACAAGCTGAAACTCAAAGCATTATTCCTACCATTGCTGAAAATGCCCCATACTCAGAGAGATTAACAATGCCTAAAATCATTCCTCAACCTGAGTTCGACTTCCTTGGAGAACTGAAAAACATGTGTGTCAAAATTCCATTGCTTCAAGCCATTAAAGATGTCACAATTTACACCAAAACAGTGAGGGAACTGTGTGTTAAAAGGCCTAGTAGGAAACCCAAGGATCCACTTACAATCCAGGCAGTAGGAAAACTATCAGAACTAATGCTGGGTAAAACCACACTTGCTAAATATGACGACCCTTGGAACCCAATAGTAACCGTCCAGATCGGGAAAATGATCATCCCCAATACCCTCATCAATTTGGGAACTGCATTAAACATCACAGCCAAAGAGATCGCAGAACAACTAGGACTTTCCAACATAATATCCACCCACACTATGTAGGAAGTTGCTAACCGATCCAAAATATCACTAGAAGAGGTTCTAGAGGATATTATTATATATGTGTACTCCTAGGAATACCCAACAAACTTCTTAATGTTGTATCCTAAAAACCTTTTAGGAGGGCACCCCCTGATCTTGGGTAGACCTTGGTTGGCTACGACCGACACATTTATTAGTTGTAGGTCAGGGTCCATGATAATATTTGATGGAAAATCCACAAAGAATCTCATCCTCTACCCCCCTGCCAAACCGAGTGAAGATCACGAGAGCTTGTTGTGGGCCGAATTTGAACTAGAAGAGGGTGGCGTACAACCAATCCTCGCAATCGGTAAGGCTCTTTGTTTCAAGGATGAAACACAGGATGAAACACAGGATGAAATTATCAATAGTTTCATCAGGAACCCCTCGTTTATTAGTCAACCAACATTCCAACTCTTAGATTCCATAATGAAGGAACCTGATCAAGAAATTTCTGTTGAATTTCTCTTTAGAGTTGATACCCACAACGCCAAGCCACAAAAGTGTCCCAATTGAAATTGAGCTTGAAAAAACCTTAAATATTAATCCAAATTTATCTTCCCAACAGATAGAATGGTTAGATCAACTATTTTGAGAACATAAGGAGGCCTTTGCATTGTATTACACATATATGAAGGGTATTCACCCTAATCTGTGTACCCATCACATCTATATAAAAGAATATTGCCGGCCTATTAACCAACCGCAACACAGAATGAACCCAGCCTTGAAAGATATCATAAAAGAAGAACTCCAAAACCTGTTAAATGTTAATTTCATCTGCCCAATCTCAGACAGTCAATGGGTATCCCCACTGGTCATCGTATCTAAGAAAAACGACAAATGAAGAATCTGTGTCGACTACAGAGAGCTGAATAAAGCCACACAGAAAGACCATTTCCCGTTGCCTTTTATCGACCAAGTCCTTGATGCCCTGTCTGGTAAGAAATATTTTTCATTTCTTGACGGTTTCAACGGATATAACCAAATCCATATTGCTCCTGAAGATCAAGACAAAACTGCTTTCACTTGCCTCTGGGCCACATTTGCTTACCAAGTCCTCCCGTTTGGGATTTGTAACACACCTGCTACTTTCCAATGGGATATATTGGGAATATTTTCAGATTTGGTTAATGAGTCTCTTGAGACTTATATGGATGATTTCACACCATATGGAAATACATTTGACATGGCTCTGGCTAACCTTGAAAAAGTGTTGAAATGTTGTAAACAAACTCATCTCTCCTTAAGCACCAAAAAATTCCATATGATGATGGATGAGGGAGTTGTAATTGGTCATTATATTTATTCTATAGGGATACAGGTGGATTTGGCCAAAATTGGGGTAATCTTAAAAATTCCTCCCTCGAAATAAAAAAAAGAGGTGCGTAGCTTGTTAGGAAAAACTGGTTATTATCGTCGTTTCATTGAAAAATTACTCAAGGATTGCATCTCCTTTATTTTCATTACAGATTTGAAGAAGCGCTTATCTGAAGCACCTATTTTTCGAGGGCTTGATTGGACTTTTCCATTCCATGTTTCGATGGATGCCTCAGATGTTTCCATCGGTGTTGTACTAGGACAATGGGAAGAACGAAATCCACACGTAATCTATTACATCAACAAGAATTTGACCCCTGCGGAGCTAAATTATAAAGTATCTGAAAAATAATTCCATGTTGTTGTACATGTTATTAACAAATTCTAACATTATGTTATAGGCTATCGAGTATTTGTACATAAAAACTACTTCGTTGTTAAATATCTAATGAATAAATATGCCACAAATGGTAGAGTTACTAGGTGGTTACTTTTACTACAAGAATTTGACATCACTATTGTGGACAAGCATGTAAAGGACAATGTCGTTGCAGACTTCCTTTCTAGGCTTACCGACAATAGTGATGATTATCTTGTTGAGGATTTTTTCCCTGATAAACACTTATTTGCAGTATCTACTCACTCACCGTGGTATGCATATATAATCTTGCTGCAGGAAAGCTACCACACCACCTTTCTTCTAAAGAATTGTGAAATATTATTTAGCAAAGTGCTTTATATTCTTGGGTAGGTGGATGCCTCTTTTACACAGGCCCTGACCTTGAGATCCGACGATGTATAAGAGAAGATGAAATACACAACATTTTGAAAGCCTGCCACGATGAGCCTTGTAGAGGGAACTTTGCTAATAAAATAACATGGTACAAAGAACTTCACATAGTATATTATTGGCCTACTCTGTTCCAAGATGCCAAAAAGTATATACAGGGATGTGACAACTGCTAACGAATGGGCCAACCCATTCTATCAGATGAAATTCCATTAAAATTTCAATTGGTTATCGAACCCTTTGAGAAGTGGGATCTTGACTTTGTGGGGCTCATCAACCTCCCATCTCGTTAGAATTCCTACATCTTGGTATGCACAGACTATGTTACGACTCTGGTGGACACACAAAAACTTGACGAGGACATTGTTGTTACACAAGAACTAGCAGAGACTGGAAGTGAGGCAATCAAACCTGAGGAAGAAAGGAGCCAAGACACGACCCCTGATGTTGAAATATTGATTGTTGAAACTTATAAGTAAAAGCAACTAGCTCTGTCACTCTAGGAATGGGTAATATCCATCCAAGAGCATAAAAAAGTTATCCATGACCTTAGAGAAAGATGGGTAGAAGAATTGGTGTTCCAGAAACATAGATGGGATAAATTGAAGGAAGAGAGACATAAATTGGAGATGAAAGACCAAGTTCAAGCCTTGCAAGATACAAAGGTAAAAATATGTGACCTGGCACAAAAATTGTTGAATTGTAGAAACCCTTCCCCTACCTATCCATTATTTCTTCAGGAACAATTCATCATGTTCCAACTAGTAGCCATGAAAGAAGATAGATTTTGAAAATTTGATTCCACTATTTACTTTCTGAATACTTTCTTTCAGAGAAACCTTGCAGACCAACATCTGCTATGTGAATTATACTTGCATGAGTTTATTTTTTTTGGGGAATGAAAAATTAATCTCTCCCCATATGTTGGAGATATTTAGTTAAGAGCATTTAGCTCATTTGTCAGCAATCAAGAAAAGTGGAAAGCAATCTATGATGTTATGAAAACAACTTAGAAAGATAAAATGCTATGGATTAGAGGAGAGCCTACCCCTAATGCTAATATAATTAGAGCCTTCAATAAGTTTCTTGGTTCAGAAGACCAGATGGCCACTATGAATGATATTCGATTCCTCATCCTAGACCTCTGCCCCAGATGTATTAAAATGTAGTTGAAGGAAGCTCTAGATGGAAGTTGACTTAGGTGGAAGGCCTTTGATAATGAGATGAAGATAAGGGATGCGCACGACTATCCAAACTTTTCCCTTTCCCTATCAAGAATAAACAAGTATATGGATTTTATTATGAAATGTCGGAGGTGGCTTGGCCTTAGATATAGGTTCCCTTTGATTTGGCTCCCTATAAGGCAATATCAACACCAATATCAACTAAGGCGAGATGAATATTGGTGGATAGTGTTGTCTCTCAGGTTGTTCTTATAAAGAACAATGCCAAGGCACCCAACGAGGCCCTTTAAATCCTCTTCCCACTTTAGGCGCTTATAGAAAAATCTAGGAGCTAGAAAGGGTATCCGTTATGAAAATCTAAAGAAAATAGGTGAAATTTAAAATCTTAATCATAATCATTCAAAACATCCAATAATATAGATGAGATAATAAATAAGATAATTCAAACAATCAAAACAAGACCATAATTTAATTCAGATAAAGAATTAAATTAAGTTAGATCACTTCATTAGTAAGAAGCAAGTCCCCATTAATAAAGTAATCACAAGAAAATAAATCAAATAACATAAAGCATTACAGATAGATTTTATGGACAACATCTGAATCACATATTATAATATGTAATGGAAGTATGAGATTAGCCAATGTCATTCATAGATCTAAATAGAAAGATAATATTCAATTTAACCTTGTATGATAAATAAAAACCTTTATATAATGAACACTTTCAATGAGGATCGAGTCAACTCAATGAATAGAATTCAAATTGTAAATCAATGATGAAAACAGATAAAATACATATACATAAAAGAAAAAGAACACGACACACCATTGACATAACAAAATATTATTTAAAATCAAACACAGGAACTGTTGGAAATATGAAATCATCATCTTATTGCGGCGAATTCAAAAAAACAATGTATGTCTTTCTAGAAAAACCGACCATTAGAGGGCCATCTAAAATTATGTAAAATAACCGTTTTGAAATAACTTCCTTTAAAGTAAAGTAAATTAAAATAAACTATTTTTTTTTTCTTTTCATTACGTCAAAAGGATTACACCTATTGACAATGGGCAAATTTAATAGGGGTTTAGTGCTTCTTAAATTTTTTATGGACAGGATTAAATATGGCTGGAATATTCTTAGTAGTCACACAAAATAAATGGCTGTGATTTCAATCATTAACTTCCTAGCTATTATAAAGACATCCGTTTATGTGTTTACTTTTTTACATTTACCTAATCATATTTAAAAATTACTTTGATAACTAGCTGATTGCTAAGTAAGTGATTAACAGAAATTAAAATATTAACACCAAATAAATGAACCTCAACTGTTTATTTGTTACTCAATAATAAAATTTAATATATTCTTTTAAGGATTTTTTTCATCTTATCAGCCACAATTATGTGGCTGTGCTAGTCTTAACACCAATTTGAATTTTCTTTATCAAAGGTAAACTACCAGCTAGCGATTCCTTGAAAGTTATCTTCTTCCCTTTGAGTGATGTACCCGCTGACTCTCTATGACTGCTTTCAATGGAATTGGAAGAAACTTTGGTTAAGTATTTCTTTTTCTCTGTTTGAGTAATCATTTCCTATTGAAGCTTCACTGGGACTAGTGTAAATATTAGCATCTTGTTCCATTCAGCATGAGTAGGAATAGGTTGTCGAGCATCATTTTCTTGTATAAAACTTCAAGCTCTGTAGACAAGAGATAAGGACTGACATGTTGATTTATAAGCAAAGCATTAATCATTGTTAAAATTGTAAAATCCTTTTTTAAAGAACTAACGATAGTTTTCCCAGAGAAAACTTTGTTTTCATCAATATCAAATTGTGTGTTATCTCTGCATGCAATCAATGTTTGAAGATATGCTTCTTTGGATTGAATCTACAGATTTATTGTCCAAGGAGATGGAAGGCCAAGTTTCCTAATCTTTCAGAATTGTCTTTTGAATTCAATTATGTCTTGATGCACTTCTTCAATCTTCTTAACCGATACTCAAAGTAATTCACCTTTATCTATAACATTTCTGACCTTCATAACAAAATCTATCCTATCTATGACTCATGAATCTTTCAAATCTTGATCATACATAAAACCTATGAATTCAATGATTATTTTATCCCAGGGAACCTTCTTTTCCATTTCAGACAAAAGATTACTAATTTCTATTTGTGCCTTTTTAATAGTAATTGTTTCACATGATTGATATATTTCCAAATGAATTATGAAATGGCCCATAACTTGAATAATTAGATCCCATAATATTTGTCTGGCTTGGACCAGATGTTATGTACCGACAATTTTTTCTAATGTATCTTTAAGCAATTTATTCAAGGTTTCCTTCTCTTTCATAAACATTGGTTCTTTGAGTCATTCTTTCTAATTTCTCTTCAAGTTCAATAATCTGCTTTTCCTTTAGCTAACCAATATGTGATGGTCTTGTAGCTGAGTTTGAGACGGCCATAGAAGTTGTTGTTGAAGAATCATAATTCTGATTAGCTCTGCTTTCTTTCTCAAGAATTTTCTTGGAAATATTTTCCTTTTCTATTTTTAATCCAACAATCTCTTTGTTGAGGGCTATCAAATTTTCTTTGAGAATAACATTTTCTGAGCTAACCTTATCCTTTGCTTGATAAGCCTCAATCAATTCTTTTGATTATGTCAACTGAAAGGGGTGAATCTTCAATTTAGCCTTTAAGTTTTTAATATCTCTTTCTTTTTCATCTAGGATAGATTTAAAGCTTGAAGTAGCTTTATTTCCATCAATTATTAAAGCAATTTTTCCTTCCAGTTCTTTAACCCTATTTTCCTTGATTTTATTAATGGTCTTTTCATTGCTCAGTTGCTGAGACAGTTTTACCACAAAATTATGCATCTTTCTCACATTTACTGATGATTGAATCATCCTACGCGCTACCATATCTCCAGTTTGTTTGTGTCATTCAATTAAATCAACATCATTGACTTGAGATAAATCCACTCCGACTGAAGTAGTTTTATATTCAACTAGCATTGTGTCTTTAATTGGTTCAAGTTGCATCACTAGAAGATTAAATTGATTATTTTTTATATTGGTTGATGCTATAAATCTGGGCCTTGATAGTTCTGGTTTCTCTGATATGGTACTGTCTTTGACAACTAAAGACAAACTTTTTTCATCCTTCAAAGGCATGTCAGATGAAACTATAACCAAAGGCCCTTGTGATTTCTTCTTTTCCAATTCTCCGAGAATAGATGTAAGCTGCTCAGAGAAATCTTATGGTGTTTCTGTGTTTTCTTCATTAATGGAATCCGATATTTTCCTTTGTTTAATCACTTTGGGCTCCAAGTTGTTCATCTCAACTTCCTCCATTGCTAACTGTATCAACTGTTTTTTTTTCAATAATCAAAGAATCAAGATTAGTAGAGGAATCTTCTGCTCCAGTGATTGTTGTTTCCTTTGTTTGCAGTTCAGTTTCCATTTTTATCTGACTGGTTGAGTTCTGCATAATCAAAATATCCTGCACTTCTTGCCAAGTATTTTTATTAGTAAATGTTTCAATATAAGGATTAAAAGAGTGTTGATAAGTGATTAATCCAATTTTTTTGTGTTTTTTTGATATAATATGATAAGGATCATATTTCCACAATACATCCTTTTTTAAATAATAAGAATCCAACAACTTTTTTATAAAATCAAGAGTTGATATGCTTTTGATTAGAAAAGAAGAGAACTCTGCAGGTAAAGAAAAAGAAGTATTTTTACTTTTTGAAATAAAGTGAAAGTGATCAGTGATTAATCTTTGTTTGCAAAATTCCAGTGAAAACAACCTGGGAGAAATATAAATAGGCAATTGATACGATTGATCTTCAAACCCATAGATTCTGATAAGAGTAAAATATCTAAAAATAAACCAATCGCCCACTTTAAGGGTAGGATGCAACTGTAGCTTTTGCTAATATGAAATAGGCATCCTAGGAGGTTTAGATCCCAAAAGAAGGAGATATGTATTTAAAAGGAATTGATTACCAAACTATAGATAACCATCCTCATATACTGAAACTGCTAAAATAGAATTCCATCTAGTAATAGGAAGTTCATTTCTTGTATCATCTTTCTTTATAAACTGAAGCCCTCTTCCTTCGCAAAATTCTTCTTGGGAGAATAGTATAAGGAAGAAAAAGTAAGACTTATATTTGAATGATTTTAATCCTTCACAGGCTGACAATTGAAAATGAATAGCATTTGCTGACAATTGAAAATGAATAGCATTTTTCAAAAAGGTTGCATAATCAAACTTAGATTTTTTTCATGATCTGTTATCTCATCAATAATAACTAATGTAACTTCATCGATCACAATGTCATCAACATATCCAAGAACATAAGTTAGGATCGACACCATAGTAAAGGTAAATAATAAATTTTTGAATTAGTGCATTTCTTTTCTCTATTGACCAATTTTCAGGGAAAGTCAATCTCTATTGACCAAAAATTTGATTATCTTCACCTAACGATTCAGATAAAACCCTTTTCCTTTTAGACGTCATAATGTTCCTTCTGCAGTGTAAATTGATAAAACACTGAAGTGAAAAGGGTTTTGATTGCTTACCTTTTCTTGAACAATGGCGAGAAAAAAACCTTCACAATATCAGAGCTCCACTGAAAACCGGAATAAACGAATAATAGCCTTACCCGCCACCTTCCCTAATTTATTTGACATTCGACACATGCAGAATAAATCAGATTAAAGGCGGGAGCATACAACCTAACACGCCGTAATTTAAGTAATTAGTGGATTCCACGTGTCATTAATTGATTATCTTAGGCGACTAATACCTATTTAACTTTCGCGTATCTCCAATCCGAGAAGAGGAAGTGACCGTCCGCTCATATTTAATAGGAGCGTAAATTTGGGCACGAGGATTAATATGAGACTTTCATTCAATAAAATAAAGAACGGTCAGATCTCCAAAGAATCAAATATTAGAATTATGATTTAAGTCTTTAGACCCAAAAATAGAATGGAACTAGAAGATAATTGAAAAGAAGCTCCTATCTCTTCTTAAGATAAGGAAGGACCGATTTTGGGTACGATAGGTAGATTTGATGATGAGTAGTGGATACATGGTTGTTTAGGAAGATATCACTGGGGCATATAGCCTCACTAGTCTTCATCTACAACATGCTAACGTGGACTCAGACTGATGCGCTGCATGAGGACATACAATTGCTTTAGTTGGGGGAAGATGTTGGGTTCAGGAATTGACACCCTTTTCCCATCATTTTGTTATTATTTTATATACCCTTCTTATACTCTCCATGTTCTTTCATAGCCATTATAGTTCATAATCTTGCCATTTTTATCTCAATATGCTAATTTCAGTTTATACCTCAATTCCTTAAGATTAGCTTGCATTTTGGGAAGGATCATGGCTATTTTGGGTGAATACTAATAAAGTATTGAGAATCCCTATAGGATAATCAATTGATACAGGTGTTGTTATTCTGAGGTGATTTCACTCCGAGGTGTTGTTACTCCGGGTGTTGTTACTCTAGGATGTTTTTTTTTTTTTTTTAACTTGG
>ML820580.1:22702-76523 GCA_009831015.1 Picea engelmannii
CGAGAACTTCCCCTCATTTCGAGGATGGTACCCAAGGTAAACCAGATTTTGGAGAAAGCTGAGGATTTTTCGATAGATTGCTCATTTAAGAGCTCAACATGTCACTTATGAGAATTGAACCTGGGTGGGGGGGAAAGCACCCCTCAACACAAACCACTCAGGCTAAACCCAATTGACTACTCTAAGATGTTGTTACTCCTAATAGTGTTGATATCCTCAGTAGATCAATGACGTTATTTGCATATCGTTCATGCTAATGCTAATAAGGTCGTTGATGTACAAGCCCTGGTGGAAATGACTGGTCCCTTTTGATGACGTGGCTATTTCTAAGTCACGATCATTGTATGTCATAAATCTGTTTTGTCAGCCCGAATTGTAGTGTAGTTCAGTGGGCGAGATTTGTAATTAGTTAATCATATTAGTTGAGGTCGGTTACAAGAAATATTTTGTATTTTCTTAATGAGGACAATATTGAACATCTTGAGAATCGAAAGATTCTCAAGGCTGTTCGTAATTGTAACTTTTCCAAGATTAGTTAGATGAGGGAGCTATTAAAAAGAAGAGCATCTTTTCTCTCAAGTTAGTCTAGTTCTGGGAAACAATTAGTTTGGTCGATGAAAAACAAAATTTACCCGCACCTTCTGATTTATGAGTAATAAATATCTGATAAGTTTGTGGTTCAATTTTATGTGTGATTAAGTTGTAGTTCCTGTAAATTTTCCAGCCCCTACTAAGGAGGAAAGGCCCTCCTCTTTAGAAAGGTTCCCGCTATTGTATTATAGGTAGACTTAATTTGTTTTCTCGTAGGTATTATCTTTGCTATTATTATCATCCATAATTAATTTTGAGTGTTTTGGTGCAGATGCGATTTGTTGTTACTCAAATGTAATTGGACTAGATTTATTTATAACATTACTATTATAGGTTACAATGTGGTTAATGGTCTTCTTTGTTGTCGAGGTTAATGAAATCTAGTGAAATTATAAGCGTTATTGCTAGCCATTTTGTAGGTGGTTTTATCGTACATCATTAGTTGTTATCAGAATTGTGTGATCTCAGCAAGGTGTGCCCTTTTCCATTGAGTGCATTGTTTCCTTGGAGGAGCAGTGCATTTTGATTCATTTCTCGCAACCTGGTTTGTTTATTTCCTTTCAACAGGTGATTTATCTTAAGCAATGTGACTTTATTACCAACAAGATTGTTATATTTCATTCCCAACAAGTGTGTTTCCTATTTCAATGCAAGTGGGGATTGATTTCATTTCTAGTAAATGTGTTTCCCATTTTAATACAATTGAGGATTGATTACATTTAAAACAAGTGTGTTTTCCATGTTGATGTAAGTAAGGTCTAAATTGATTTACAACAGTGTGTTTCCATACAACGTGATTTTGATGCATAGTGTTTCATTCCAGCAAGAGCGTGCTTCCACATTTAATAATGTGGTCTTATCTTAGTGAGCCTTCTATTTTAACCATTTTTCCTTAAGTAACCTATAATATACATTGAATGGTGAGGTTTGGTTCTCCAGATTTCAGGATAGTGCTAGCTAGGAGTTGTTTCCTGCATATATTTTGCATGATAACCTTGTAATAAGAAACAAACCCCAGTTTGAAAATTAAATGTATTGGATGTTTTATAAGACGATTAAACACACCAACAATGAGCTTATCAAATAAGTCATCAATTCAAGGCAAATGATACAAATTGAAACACCCATCTTTCCTACATATTGCATCTCCCATGTAGCATGCAATGATGTCAAATTAAGATAAGGGAGAGTAATAAACCAAGAAACATCACCTGTGATCACAAAACATGTAGAAACATATTCAACAAGAGAAACAACCCCAACTTTTTAGCAATCCAAAGAACAACACACTAAACCAACTTATGTTGAAACTCTCAATAAACAAGCTGAAACTCAAAATTATATTCCTACCATTGCTTAAACTCTCGAGAAACAAGCTGAAACTCAAAGCATTATTCCTACCATTGCTGAAAATGCCCCATACTCAGAGAGATTAACAATGCCCAGAATCATTCCTCAACCTAAGTTCGACTTCCTTGGAGAACTGAAAAACATGTGTGTCAAAATTCCATTGCTTCAAGCCATTAAACATGTCACAATTTACACCAAAACAGTGAGGGAACTGTGTGTTAAAAGGCCTAGTAGGAAACCCAAGGATCCACTTACAATCCAGGTAGTAGGAAAACTATCAGAACTAATGATGGGTAAAACCACACTTGCTAAATATGACGACCCTTGGAACCCAATAGTAACCGTCCAGATCGGGAAAATGATCATCCCCAATACCCTCATCAATTTGGGAACTTCATTAAACATCACAACCAAAGAAACTGCAGAACAACTAGGACTTGCCAACTTAATATCCACCCACACTGTGCAAGAAGTTGCTAACTGATCCAAAATATTACTAGAAGAGGTTCTATAGGATATTATTATATATGTGGACTCCTAGGAATACCCAACAAACTTCTTAATGTTGTATCCTAAAAACCTTTTAGGAGGGCACCCCCTGATCTTGGGTAGACCTTGGTTGGCTACGACCGACACATTTATTAGTTGTAGGTCAGGGTCCATGATAATATCTGATGGAAAATCCACAAAGAATCTCATCCTCTACCCCCCTGCCAAACCGAGTGAAGATCACGAGAGCTAGTTGTGGGCCAAATTTGAACTAGAAGAGGGTGGCGTACAACCAATCCTCACAATCGATAAGGCTCTTTGTTTCAAGGATGAAACAAAGCATGAAATTATCAATAGTTTCATCAATAACCCCTCGTTTTTTAGTCAACCAACATTCCAACTCTTAGATTCCATAATGAAGGAACCTGATCAAGAAATTTCTGTTGAATTTCTCTTTAGAGTTGATACCCACAACGCCAAGCCACACAAGTGTCCCAATTGAAATTGAGCTTGAAAAAACCTTAAATATTAATCTAGATTTATCTTCCCAACAGATAGAACAGTTGGATCAACTATTTTGAGAAGACAAGGAGGCCTTTGCATTGTATTACACAGATATGAAGGGTATTCACCCTAATCTGTGTACCCATCACATCTATATAAAAGAGTATTATCGACCTATTCACCAACCGCAACACAGAATGAACCCAACCTTGAAAGATATCATAAAAGAAGAACTCCAAAACCTGTTAAATGTTAATTTCATCTGCCCAATCTCAGAGAGTCAATGGGTATCCCCACTGGTCATCGTATCTAAGAAAAATGACAAATGGAGAATCTGCGTCGACTACAGAGAGCTGAATAAAGCCACATAGAAAGACCATTTCCCGTTGCCTTTTATTGACCAAGTCCTTGATTCCTTGTCTGGTAAGAAATATTTTTCATTTATTGACGATTTCAATGGATATAACCAAATTCAGATTACTCCTGAAGATCAAGACAAAACTACTTTCACTTGCCCCTGGGCCACATTTGCTTACCAAGTCCTCCCGTTTGGGATTTGTAATGCACCTGCTACTTTCCAATGGGATATATTGGGAATATTTTCAGATTTGGTTAATGAGTCTCTTGAGACTTATATGGATGATTTAACACCATATGGAAATACATTTGACATGGCTTTGGCTAACCTTGAAAAAGTGTTGAAATGCTGTAAACAAACTCATCTCTCCTTAAGCACCAAAAAATTCCATATGATGATGGATGAGGGAGTTGTAATTGGTCATTATATTTATTCTATAGGGATACAGGTGGATCTGGCCAAAATTGGGGTAATCTTAAAATTTCCTCCCCCGAAATAAAAAAAAGAGGTGCGTAGCTTGTTAGGAAAAACTGGTTATTATCGTCGTTTCATTGAAAAATTACTCAAGGATTGCATCTCCTTTATTTTCATTACTTTCGAAGGACACAAAATTTATATGGACTGGCAAATTCCAAACCACTCTTACAGATTTGAAGAAGTGCTTATCTGAAGCACCTATTTTTCAAGGGCTTGATTGGACTTTTCCATTCCATGTTTCGATGGATGCCTCAGATGTTGCCATCGATGTTGTACTAGGACAACGGGAAGAACGAAATCCACACGTCATCTATTACATCAACAAGAATTTGACCCCTGCGGAGTTAAATTATAAAGTATCTGAAAAATAATTCCATGTTGTGTTACATGTTATTAACAAATTCCAACATTATGTTATAGGCTATCAAGTATTTGTACATACAAACTACTCCGCTATTAAATATCTAATGAATAAATATGTCACAAATGGTAGAGTTACTAGGTGGTTAATTTTACTACAAGAATTTGACATCACTATTGTGGACAAGCCTGTAAAGGACAATGTCGTTGCAGACTTCCTTTCTAGGCTTAGCGACAATAGTGATGATTATCTTGTTGAGGATTTTTTCCCCGATGAACACTTATTTGCAGTATCTACTCACTCACCGTGGTATGCATATATAATCTTGCTGCAGGAAAGCTACCACACCACCTTTCTCCTAGAGAATGGCTAAATATTATTTAGCAAAGTGATTTATATTCTTGGGTAGGTGGATACCTCTTTTACACAGGCCTTGACCTTGAGATCCAACGATGTATAAGAGAAGATGAAATCCACAACATTTTGAAAGCCTGCCACGATGAGCCTTGTAGAGGGAACTTTGCTAATAAAATAACATGGTACAAAGAACTTCACATGGTATATTATTGGCCTACTCTGTTCCAAGATGCCAAAAAGTATGTACAAGGATGTGACAACCGCTAATGAATGGGCCAACCCATTCGATCAGATGAAATTCCATTAAAATTTCAATTGGTTATCGAGCCCTTCGAGAAGTGGGCTCTTGACTTTGTGGGGCTCATCAACCTCCCATCTCGTTAGAAGTCCTACATCTTGGTATGCACAAACTATGTTACGGCTCTGGTGGACACACAAAAACTTGACGAGGACGTTGTTGTTACACAAGAACTAGCAGAGACTGGAAGTGAGGCAATGAAACCCGAGGAAGAAAGGAGCCAAGACACGACCCCTAATGTTGAAATATTGATTGTTGAAACTCATAAGTGGAAGCAACTAGCTATGTCACTCTAGGAAGGGGTAATATCCATCCAAGAGCATAAAAAAGTTATCCATGACATTAGAGAAAGATTGGTAGAAGAATTGGTGTTCCAGAAACAAAGATGGGATAAATTGAAGGAAGAGAGACATAAATTGGAGATGAAAGACCAAGTTCAAGCCTTGCAAGATACAAAGGTAAAAATATGTGACCTGGCACAAAAATTGTTGAATTGCAAAAACCCTTCCCCTACCTATCCACTATTTCTTCAGGAACAATTCATCATGTTCCAACTAGTAGCCATGAAAGAAGATAGATTATGTAAATTTGATTCCACTATTTACTTTCTGAAGACTTACTTTCAGAGCAACCTTGTAGACCAACATTTTCTATGTGAATTATACTTGCATGAGTTTATTTTGTTTGGGGAATGAAAAATTAATCTCTCCCCATATGTTGGAGATATTTAGTTAAGAGCATTTACCTCATTTGTCAGCAATCAAGAAAAGTGGAAAGCAACCTATGATGTTATGAAAACAACTTAGAAAGATAAAATGTTATGGATTAGAGGAGAGCCTACCCCTGCTGCTAATATAATTAGAGCCTTCAACAAGTTTCTTGGTTCAGAAGACCGGATGGCCACTATGAATGATATTCGACTCCTCATCCTAGACCTCTACCCCAGATGTATTAAAATGTAGTTGAAGGAAGCTCTAGATGGCAGTTGACTTAGGTGGAAGGCCTCTGACAATGAGATGAAGATAACAGACGCCCACGACTATCCAAACTTTTCGCTTTCCCTATCAAGAATAAACAAGTATATGGATTTTATTATGAAATGTGGGAGGTGGCTTGGCCTTAGATATAGGTTCCCTTTGATTTGGCTCCCTATAAGGCAATACCAACACCAATATCAGCTAAGGCGAGATGAAGACTGGTGGATAGTGTTGTCCCTCAGGTTGTTCTTATAAAGAACAATGCCAAGGCACCCAATGAGGCCCTTTAAATCCTCTTCCCACTTTAGGCTCTTATAGAAAAATCTAGGAGCTAGAGAGGGTATCCGTTATGAAAATCTAAAGAAAATAGGTGAAATTTAAAATCTTAATAATAATCATTCAGAACATCCAATAATATAGATGAGATAATAAATAAGATAATTCAAACAATCAAAACAAGACCATAATTTAATTCATATAAAGAATTAAGTTAAGTTAGATCACTTCATTAGTAAGAAGCAAGTCCCCATTAATAAAGTAATCACAAGAAAATAAATCAAATAACATAAAGCATTATAGATAGATTTTACGGACAACACCTGAATCACACATTGTAATATGTACTGGAAGCATGAGATTAGCCAATGTCATTCATAGATCTAAATAGAAAGATAATATTCAATTTAACCCTGTATGATAAATAAAAACCTTTATATAATGAACACTTTCAATGAGGATCGAGTCAACTCAACGAATATAATTCAAATTGTAAATCACTGATGAACACAGATAAAATACATATACATAAAAGAAAAAGAACACGACACACCATTGACATAACAAAATCTTATTTAAAATCAAACATAGGAACTGTTGGAAATATGAAATCATCATCTTATTGCAGCGAATTCACAAAAAAACAATGTTTGTCTTTCTAGAAAATCCGACCATTAGAGGGCCATCTAAAATTATTTTTATAGTTCTTTTTCATCACTGTAAAATAACCGTCTTGAAATAACTTCCTTTAAAGTAAAGTAAATTAAAATAAACTATTTTTTTTCTTTTCATCTTGACACCAATTTGAATTTTCTTTGTCGAAGGTAAACTACTAGTTGTCGATTCCTTGAAAGTTATCTTCTTCCCTTTGAGTGATGTGCCCACTGACTCTCTATGACTGCTTTCAATGGAATTGGAAGAAACTTTGGTTAAGTATTTCTTTTTCTCTGTTTGAGTAATCATTTCCTATCGAAGCTTCACTGGGACTAGTGTAAATATTAGCATCTTGTTCCATTCAACATGTGTAGGAATAGGTTGTCGAGCATCATTTTCTTGTATAAAACTTCAAGCTCTGTAGACAAGAGATAAGGACTGGCATGTTGATTTATAAGCAAAGCATTAATCATTGTTAAAATTGTAAAATCCTTTTTTAAAGAACTAACGATAGTTTTCCCAGAGAAAACTTGGTTTTCATCAATATCAAATTGTGTGTTATCTCTGCAAGCAATCAATGTTTGAAGATATGCTTCTTTGGATTGAATCTATGGATTTATTGTCCAAGGAGATGGAAGGCCAAGTTTCCTAATCTTTGAGAATTGTCTTTTGAATTCATTTATGACTTGAAGCACTTCTTCAATCTTCTTAACCGATACTCAAAGTAATTCACCTTTATCTATAACATTTCTGACCTTCATAACAAAATCTATCCTATCTATGACTTGTGAATCTTTCAAATCTTGATCATACATAGAACCTATGAATTCAATGATTCTTTTAGCCTAGGGAACCTTCTTTTCCATTTCAGACAAAAGATTACTAATTTCTAGTTGTGCCTTTTTAATAGTAATTGTTTCACATGATTGATATATTTCCAAATGAATTCTGAAATGGCCTATAACTTGAATAATTAGATCCCATAATATTTGTCTGGCTTGGATCAGATGTTGTGTACCAATTTTTTTTTCTAATGTATCTTCAAGCAATTTATTCAAGGTTTCCTTCTCTTTCATAAGCATTGGTTCTTTGAGTCATTCTTTCTAATTGCTATTCAAGTTCAATAATCTGCTTTTCCTTTAGCTAACTGATATATGATGGTCTTGTAGTTGAGTTTGAGACGACCATTGATCAGGGGATCAAATTTTGCTCAAAAATTCAAAGTGCTCGGAATCGCTTCAAACCGGACAAGAGCGTAAGCCTCGTCGTTGCGAACCCAACGCAACTCGTTTCGTCTCAAAGGGACGTCGGGAGCGAGAGATATTGCAATCTGTTCGGAATGTCAAACAGGCAAAAAAGGGGACGCTGACTGTATAGTCTGTACAGTCCGTACAGGCTGACGTGGCAGGACTGTACGTCCGTACGATGACGTGGCAGAGGTGATGTGGCTGACAGTTGGTTGAATTGGAAGGTGACACGTGGCATTGTTTGGACAAGTGATTGGGTGCCACGTGGCCTAGTCATGGGCTGCCACATGGCACCTCGGTATTAGCTATTGGTTTGTTTGTTAAAATATATTGGAGTCCGTGGGGTTCGACCCCCGGACCTCCCCACCGCATAGAGCCTTCACAAAGTCCGCCCGACCAACGGACCACAGGTTACACCTTGTTATGTATACGAGCTTTATTGTATTTGAATTTGTATATTGTTTTAAAAGGCGGGGGGTCGGGCCGGGGCTTAGCCCCGACCCACGGTTTTATACTTTGAAACATATGACCATACCTTTGTTAAATGATGCGCGGGAGTTTTTTTAATATAGCCCGTGGTTATAACCTATACCATATGACCCTGTCATATGGCTCCGGTACTATGGGCGCGTTTGGTATATTAAATATGGTTTACACGGTTGTAACCTACCCGCCACTTGTAACGGCTTTATTTGCCTATAGACGGAGCCCCTTTTTACATTTCGCAAGGTCGTATGGAGGACCTCACGTGCCCAGGTGCTAGGCGGTTAGGGGCTGGCGCACCCATAACCGTCCTACAGTTCGCACCGTTGGCGCGGTTGCGCCCGGTGCTGGGTTTTCACGCTTTAAATTGCGTGTGTGCCAGGTTCATGAAACAAGGGGTGCGTTTTGTAGATACAGAGACAACAAGCTTGAAGGAGGGACTTCCCGGAGGCCTAACTTCTTCGTTTTTTGACCAATTGAGGTGCCGAAAAAGCCCAGCTAGGGGTTTTTGGACGCTCTGAAGCCATTGGAGCAGTCTGTTGGTCATTTTGAGCATTGTAAGGCATGTTTTTGAGCACTTTGAGAAATTAATAATAATGATCCATTGGAAGCTGGACCAAGAGATGTAGCCCATGAGAGGGGTGAACTCCTTTATCAATTGCTGTGTTTATGTGCTTATGTTCATTGATTATGCTGCTGTTTATTTGCATCTTGCATGAATAATCCTTTAAGTTATGTGTCGCAAAGTTGATCCATTTTCTTTTAACACATAAAATTTACTTGCAATTAATTTCAAGATTTCAAGTCTTCTTCAATTTTAGATCAACCATAGAAGTTGTCGTTGAAGAATCATAATTCTGATTAGCTCTGCTTTCTTTCTCAAGAATTTTCTTGGAAATATTTTCCTTTTCTATTTTTAATCCAACAATCTCTTTGTTGAGGGCTATCAAATTTTCTTTGAGAATAACATTTTCTGAGATGACCTTATCCTTTGCTTGATAAGCCTCAATCAATTCTTTTGATTATGTCAACTGAAAGGGAGGAATCTTCAATTTAGCCTTTAAGTTTTTAATATCTCTTTCTTTTTCATCTAGGATAGATTTAAAGCTTGAAGTAGATTTATTTCCATCAATTATTAAAGCAATTTTTCCTTCTAGTTCTTTAACCCTATTTTCCTTGATTTTATTAATGGTCTTTTCATTGCTTAATTGCCGAGATAGTTTTAACACAAAATTATGCATCTTTCTCATATTTACTGATGATTGAATCATCCTATGCACTACCATATCTCCAGTTTGTTTGTGTCATTCAATTAAATCAACATCATTGACTTGAGATAAATCCACTTCGACTGAAGTAGTTTTATATTCAACTAGCATTGTGTCTTTAATTGGTTAAGGTTGCATCACCAGAAGATTAAATTGATTATTTTTTATATTGGTTGATGCTATAAATCTGGGCCTTGATAGTTCTGGTTTCTCTAATATGGTATTGTCTTTGACAACTAAAGACAAACTTTTTTCATCCTTCAAAGGCATGCCGGATGAAACTATAACCAAATGCCCTTGTGATTTCTTCTTTTCCAATTCTCCGAGAATAGATGTAAGTTGCTCAGAGATATCTTATGGTGTTTCTGTGTTTTCTTCATTAATGGAATCCGATATTTTCCTTTGTTTAATCACTTTGGGCTCCAAGTCGTTCATCTCAGCTTCCTCCATTGCTAACTATATCAACTGTTTTTTCTCAATAATCAAACAATCAAGATTAGTAGAGGAATCTTCTGCTCCAGTGATTGTTGTTTCCTTTGTTTGCAGTTTAGTTTCCATTTTTATCTGACTGGTTGAGTTCTGCATAATCAAAATATCCTGCACTTCTTGCCAAGTATTTTTATTAGCAAATGTTTCAATATAAGGATTAAAAGAGTGTTGATAAGTGATTAATCCAACCTTTTTGCATTTTTCCTATATAATATGATAAGGATCATATTTCCACAATACATCCTTTTTTAAATAATAAGAATCCAACAACTTTTCTATAAAATCAAGAGTTGATCTGCTTTTGATTAGAAAAGAAGAGAACTCTGCAAGTAAAGAAAAATAAGTCTTTTTACTTTTTGAAATAAAGTGAAAGTGATTAGCGATTAATCTTTTTTTGCAAAATTCCAGTGAAAACAACTTGGGAGAAATATAAATAGGCAATTGATACGATTGATCTTCAAACCCATAGATTCTGATAAGAGTAAAATATCTAAAAATAAACCAATCACCCACTTTAAGGGTAGGATGCAACTGTAGCTTTTGCTAATATGAAATAGGCATCCTAGGAGGTTTAGATCCCAAAAGAAGGAGATATGTATTTAAAAGGAATTGATTACCAAACTATAGATAACCATCCTCATATACTGAAACTGCTAAAATAGAATTCCATCTAGTAATAGGAAGTTCATTTCTTGCATCATCTTTCTTTATAAACTGAAGCCCTCTTCCTTCGCAAAATTCTTCTTGGAAGAATAGTATAAGGAAGAAAAGGTAAGACTGATATTTGAATGATTTTAATCCTTCAAAGGCTGACAATTGAAAATGAATAGCATTTTTCAAAAAGATTGCACAATCAAACTTAGATTCTTTTTCATGATCTGTTATCTCATCAATAATAACTAATGTAACTTCATCGATCACAATGTCATCAACATGTCCAAGAACATAAGTTAGGATCGACACCATAAGCCTAGCCATATGAGTGCAAACTTCAGTCTTGATTGGAAATTCATTAAAGGTAAAAGTTGGATCCATAATAAATTTTTGAATTAGTGCATTTCTTTTCTCTATTGACCAATTTTCAGGTTTCCTAAGAAAGTCAATCTCTAATATCAGAGATAAGTTTAACATCTTTGAAATATTCTCAGGAGAAACAAAGCAAATAACCTTTGACCTGTCGACTAAAACTATTTGACGGTTGTCAAAATCATATAAATTGGTGAAAGTTTGTAAAAGATCAGGGTCACTATAAACTTGGGGAACAAGAACCTGAAACAAACCACTTTTGAACACTTTTGAAAAGCCATGTATATTCAGAGGTTATCTCTGCCCCATGACCAACTAGGTCTTTAATTTGAATGGAGGATTCTAAACTAACATTAGTATCGAAGACATCAACTAAAACATCACCAAAAATTTGATTATCTTCACCTAACGATTCAGATAAAACCCTTTTCCTTTTAGACGTCATAATGTTCCTTCTGCAGTGTAAATTGATAAAACACTGAAGTGAAAAGGGTTTTGATTGCTTACCTTTTCTTGAACAATGGAGAGAAAAAAACCTTCACAATATCAGAGCTCCACTGAAAACAGGAATAAACGAATAATAGCCTTACCTGCCACCTTCCCTAATTTATTTGACATTCGACACATGCAGAATAAATCAGATTAAAGGCGGGAGCATACACCCTAACGCACCATAATTTAAGTAATTAGTGGATTCCACGTGTCATTAATTGATTATCTTAGGCGACTAATACCTATTTAACTTTCACGTATCTCCAATCCGAGACGAGGAAGTGACCGTCCGCTCAAAACACAAGGAAATGACTGGTCCCTTTTGATGACGTGGCTATTTCTAAGTCACGATCATTGTATGTCATAAATTTGTTTTGTCAGCCCGAATTGTAGTGTAGTTCAGTGGGTGAGATCTGTAATTAGTTAATTATATTAGTTGAGGCCGGTTACAAGAAATATTTTGTATTTTCTTAATCAGGATAATATTGAACATCTTGAGAATCGAAAGATTCTCAAGGCTGTTCGTAATTGTAACTTTTCCAAGATTAGTTAGATGAGGGAGCTATTAAAAAGAAGAGCATCTTTTCTCCCAAGTTAGTCTAGTTCTGGGAAACAATTAGTTTGGTCAATGAAAAACAAAATTTGTACCTGCACCTTCTGATTTCTGAGTAATAAATATCTGACAAGTTTGTGGTTCAATTTTATGTGTGATTAAGTTGTAGTTCCTGTAAATTTTCCAGCCCCTACTAAGGAGGAAAGGCCCTCCTCTTTAGCAAGGTTCTCGCTATTGTATTATAGGTAGACTTAATTTGTTTTCTCGTAGGTATTATCTTCGCTGTTATTATCATCCATAATTAATTTTGAGTGTTTTGGTGCAGATGCGATTTGTTGTTACTCAAATGTAATTTGGACTAGATTTATTTATAACATTACTATTATAGGTTATAATGTGGTCAATGGTCTTCTTTGTTGTTGAGGTTAATGAAATCTAGTGAAATTGTAGGTGTTATTGCTAGCCATTTTGTAGGTGGTTTTATCGTACATCATTAGTTGTTATCAGAATTGTGTGATCTCAGCAAGGTGTGCCCTTTTCCATTGAGTGCATTGTTTCCTTGAAGGAGTAGTCTATTTTGATTCATTTCTTGCAGCCTGGTTTGTTTATTTCCTTTCAACAGATGATTTATCTTAAGCAGTGTGACTTTATTACCAACAAGATTGTTACATTTCATTCCCAACAAGTGTGTTTCCTATTTCAATGCAAGTGGGGATTGATTTCATTTCTAGTAAATGTGTTTCCCATTTTAATATAATTGAGGATTGATTGCATTTAAAACAAGCGTGTTTTCCATGTTGATGTAAGTAAGGTCTAAATTGATTTACAACAGTGTGTTTCCATACAATGTGATTTTGATGCATAGTGTTTCATTCCAGCAAGAGTGTGCTTCCACATTTAATAACGTGGTCTTATCTTAGCGAGCCTTCTATTTTAACCATTTTTCCTTAAGTAACCTATACTATACATTGAATGGTGAGGTTTGGTTCTCCAGATTTCAGGATAGTGCTAGCTAGGAGTTGTTTCCTGCATATATTTTGCATGATAACCTTGCAATAAGAAACAAACCCTGGTTTGAAAATTAAACGTATTGGATGTTTTATAAGACGATTAAACACACCAACAATGAGCTTATCAAATAAGTCATCAATTCAAGGCAAATGATACTTGTTCTTAATTGTGACCTTGTTCAACATTTTTTATTCAATGCACATTAAAAAATTCCCACTCTTCTTAAATTTAGTCATACTTTATGTAAAAAATAGGCAAATTTTTAAAGAAAAATTGACCAATGGGTGAAACTATATATATTTTTTATAAATGGAAAAAAAATCCAATTGACAAAAATTCACCCCTAAAAAATACTATGGATCTATCTGACTATCGCAAGACTATTTTCTCCTTGGATGCTTTCTTTTACTTCATCATCGATACATTCAACATTCTTCTCATCACAATCTATATTGACTTTATGGAGTTCCAACCAATCATGTCCAATTATTCCATCATAGGATTCCAAAGCCAGTTCATGAAAACATACATCATTGTCCCATTCCCCTAATTTTACTACACATCCATCAAGTGCATTGTTGATCCATTTCTTAGCACCATTATTCATTTGTACCTTCCATGGGTCTTGGATCTTCTCGGCATGGAACTTAGAATTAGTGACCACGATAGGGGATATAAAGTTGTTTGTACTCCTAATATCAATCAAGAAAGTGAAGGATTGACTAGAAATGTTACCTCTATCTTGAATAAGGGAATATTGATATTTTTTTCTTGACTATATATTTTTGCATAAATCCTTCCTCTTATGACATCCAGAACAATCCCTTTGGGCTCTATATGGTTCATTGTGCCTCAATTCTGGTCCTTTATCTTTCTACATTTGTAGGACTTGTGCCCAAATTATTTTCATTTGAAACATTCGACTCCCAAGTGCACAGGTTTTGTATTTCCTTGTCATCTATCTTCTTTCTTGCATTTAGGAGGTGGTGCTAGAGTGAATCTTCAATGACTAAACTTTCATCTCTAGTTCTTCTAATATTGATTATTTGGTTAAGTTTTCCACTTAAATTTCTCTTCTGTTAGGCTTTAGCTCCACATAATGTAGTCCTCTTCATTACATTTAACAAGGATTTCAACATTAATTTTTTGACTCTATCTCTAGCATGGTACCCAATCCCTTCAATAAATCTCCCAACTTCAATCTTTTCACTAAGTCCAACGACATTCTTGCCCAATTCTACAAAATCATGTTCATATTCTTCCTTTGTCATACTATCCTATTTGAGTGTGAAAAATTCATATTCCTTATTCTAATAGTACATCTCTCCAAGATACTTCTCCTCAAAAGAAGTCTTGAACTGATACCAACCTAGGTGCTCTTCATCCACATTTTCAGTTTTCTTAAGATGGTCCTACCATAAATTTGTATCGTCAGTGAAATTGTAGCTGGGAAACTTGGTATTTTCCAAAGGGTTTAAATCATACCTCATCATGTGCCTCTCATTGTTCAACATCAATGATTTGACTTCATTACCTCTTCTAATGAACCCATTGAAAGTGGGAACCTTTTGTTTCCTTAATTCATAACCCATTCCTAGGTATCATGTGTTAAGTTAAATTTTATTTTAATGTGAATTTTGTTATATTATTTTGGTTGTTTTTCTTGTTTTAGTACTAATCAAAATATTATGAATATGTATGTAGGCAACATCATTTTTCATTTGTTCAACATTACCATCTTTCCCCATCCATCTTGCACTTGGGGTCGATAGATCACCCCATTTTCAAGTATCATGTCTTGAGTTAAATCTTGTTTTAATGTGAATTTTTTTTATCTTATTTTGGTTGATTTTCATGTTTTTGCACTAATAAAAATATTATAAATGTGTATGTGAGCACCATCATTATTTGTCTGTTCACCACTACCACATTTCCCCATCCATATTACACCTACATAATACAACCAATATTACAAGGTGAATTTGATCTTTGGCCACCCTACCCCAACACTTTGGATTCCATCCCCCCCCAAGGTACTTCATCCTATCCTACAACCCATGGAGGTTTATCGCCACACACCCCCACCAAGTTTTCCATTCCATCCATCCACTATGGCTACACCTATCCACCATGCACTAGTTCACACTATTGAAGTCGCCTTTGTTGTATCCACTATGGTTGCACTAGTCTGCCTTGCTGCAACCCCCCTTATTTCATCCATTGTGGCTGCACCCATGGACCCTACACTAGGTGTTTCCTCAAAGAATATTTTCCAACTGAGTGCAATTCCATCTACTATCCAATTTCCACCATTTCTCGAGTTATTCATAGTGAGATCATCCATTGATGAACTTTTTATCTAGCATAAATGGAAATGATTTTAGGCATTTGGATTAAATTTCATGCTTTGATTCTTGTAATTAGTGTAGGGAGGCATTGTGGAGAGGTTAGGGTCATGGAGGAGGGAAACATTCTGATGATTTTCACTCTCATTTGTGGTGAGTTTTTTTATGATGAATTATAATGTTTCATTTTTGTAAATGTGTTAATTGATAGAATTGTGGGAAAAACTTATAAAAATGTTGTTTCCTTTTCTATTCTCTATAAAGACAAACAACTCTGAGACATAAGAAGACTCAAGTTTCCTATAGGAGTAAGAGGAGGAAGATCATCTTTGTGGATTCACTTGGTAGTGGAGAGGGTGTTAAGGCTAAATGAGTGACCTATTATGTATCTCAACCATGATGTGCCATTTTGGGCATGAGGTACCATTTTGTATCTAGGGCACAAGCTGCCATTATTCCATGTTTGGGCATGAGGTGCCATTCTGTATCTTGGGAACGATATATAATTTTGTAAAAAATATACAGATTAAACAATCTTGAATATAGATATGTGGATTTGGACATGTGTATAATTATTTATTTATGGTTAATTTTTTATTAATAGTGTGCTGTTATTCTAGAGTTTTTTGTTTATTTGACGTTTATGATTGAATCAACCGATTTTTTGTTTATTTGATTTGATGTTTACACCTTTATATTTTTTTATTCACAGTTTGTAAATGATGTCCTTTAGAATATAAGTTTCTTACTTAAACCAAATGATTATCCTTTAGAATATATCTTATGGGTCTTTATGGTTAAGGATGTGTGTGTGTGTGTGTGTGTGTGTGTGTGTTGCTTATGTTCATGAATGGATTTGAATCCCTGTCAAAATTTTTGCAACATCTATTTTATTTGGAAGGTTTTCCTACTTGCATTTTCTTTGAATGAGAACTGAATTGCATGGTGTGTTGGAAGAGGAATAAAGGTCCAAGTAGTGGTCAAGATTATATACAAGGCTAACACAGTTGTTTTAATCCACTTTCACTCCCTAGTGTCATCATTTATGAAGCTACTAACCTTCATATCTAAACATATTTGCTTCACCACAACACACATTTACTCATTACACCAATATTTCTCCTTTAGCATTTATTTTTTTGTGAGACAACCCTCATGATAAGAAATTAATGGTGGATCAAACTCCTATTTGAAATGTATTTATTCTATGCTCACAAACAAGGATCATTGCGGTTGGTTACAAATGACTACTCATGTGAATTACCCTTCAAAGCTACACAAGAAAACTACTATATTAACATGGTAAAAACCTCATGTGCTTGGTTGCAATTAACTGTGGGAAAGAGCCCATGCTTATGATTAATCATTAAAGATCTAGAGGCTGTCCATGATCCATTGACTTAAGAGGTCATATGGTTACCAAGAAGGTTGATCATCTTTCTATGAATGCATTCAAATGATATGTTGTTTAAAGAACATACTAAAACATGTTGTATTGTAGCCTTTTCAATCATTTGTATCATCACTTTTGTTGCTATTATATTCTCCAATTCATTATCTTCTGTCCTGCTAGCAATTTTCCTGTCAAAATTGAGTCCAAGTTGCCTTGACAACTCCCTTGAACAATGAAATTGCATGCAAGTATTGGAAAATATAACACAAAAGGTCAAATTAGTTTTTTGGCTTTATTTACATGCCAATATTGGATAAAGTTGAGACTAATCTTTTCTTGGAAAGTTTTCCCATCGTAACTTGGCATGTTTTCCAATAAAGAATTAGAAGGTGAATTAGGGTATAAACAATGTATTTAAGGCTTAAATTTAGGCTAGATAAAATTATCACATGCCAAATATACCCAAGAGGTAAAACTAGGTTGTAGAGTGATCAAATTTAGCATATAGAATCAAGGTTTGGAAAGTCTAGCTCAACAAATTGTATAACATACGACGTTGAATTTAGATCGCAAATATTGGGAATTTACGTCATTGGAAACCGTATTTTGAAAAGTAGATACATCACTTACAATTCCTTTTATGACTAATTTTACATTCATTCATCATTTGCATCACTTATATGATTATATGATCCAGGGGTAAAAACTTGAGAGGTGGTATGTTCAACCTCGTTCACTGCATGGGAGAATGGATTGATTGAAATAGATGAATTGAAACTGACATCACATCTTTTGAATTGTCGGTTTTCATTTTGTTCCCCTGATTTCACTTAGGTCAAGTATCTTAAGGACACATAGAAATTTGGTCCCATGGCATAAAAACCAAAGAGAGTAGACGAATACAATGTTGTAATGTCCTACAAGTGTGTTTGGGCAAGGCTGGCATGAGCACACTATCCACAATCACCTGATCTAGAGTTTTCAAAAATTGACCCCTTAATGCAAAAATTGCATTGTCTCTTATTGATCAAAACCTTAGTTCCAAATATCGTCAAATAAAACATGTTTCAGGACATGGAATCATATAATAGGGGCATCCCTAGTTTCAATTTGATGTTACGAGTCCAAAAAAATCAGTAGTTCATCAATCCAAGTCCTGATTATCATTTTTGTTGAGTTGCAACTCGCTTCTTGAAGCCTTTCAAGGACACATGGCAATTTTCTCCTAGGGCATAAAAACCAAATCGAATAATAGAATTGAGTGTCGTAAGATATTTCAAGTGTGTTTGGGTAAGTTTGATGTAAGGTTTATGTGAACATGTTGTTCACAATCGTCTAATCTAGATTTTTTTTAAAACTGGCCCCTTAGTGCAAAAATTTCATTATCTCTTTTGAGCAAAATCCTTGTTCTAGGGATTGTTGAATAATGTTTTTTTGGGCCATGGAATCACATGAGAGGGGAAACCCTATATATAATCCGATGTGATGATTCCAATCAAATCAATGTTTCGTTG
Source organism: Picea engelmannii (assembly GCA_009831015.1). Lineage (NCBI taxonomy): Eukaryota > Viridiplantae > Streptophyta > Pinopsida > Pinales > Pinaceae > Picea > Picea engelmannii. The sequence continues at coordinate 41,216 of ML820580.1, forward strand.
ATATGAGTCATGGTTACCATTTTATGCTGATTTGTAACTTGCTTCATGAATCCTTTTAGGGACACGTGCCAATTTGGTCCCCGTGCATAAAAACCAAACCAAGCAGCAAAATTTAGTGTTGTAAGATCTTGCAAGTATTTTTTGGTAAGGCTAATGGGAGAAAGTTACCCACAATTTATCGATCTAGAATTTTCAAAAATTGTTCCCTTAGTGCAAAAATTGCATTATCTCTTATTAAGCAAAACCCTAGTTTTTGAGGCCGTCAAATAAATTTTTTTCTAAGTCATGGAGTCACAAGAGAGGGGTACCCCTAGATGCAATTTTACGATGAGTTACAACTAGCTTCCTGAGGCCATTCAAGGGTACATGGAAAATTTGGTACAAGGGTATACAAACAAAACCGAGAAGCATAATTGAGTGCCATAAGCTCCTGCAAGTGTGTTTGCACAAGGGCCTCATGATCACTCTATCCATGTGCACTTGAACCAATTTTTCACAAATTGACCCTTTTATGTAAAAAATGCATTGCATGTTATTGAGCAAAACCCTAGTTCCAAAAAGTGTCAAATAAATCAATTTATGGACCATGGACTCATGAGAGAGGGGTGCCCCTAGTTGTAAATCCAATGTCACATGTTCAACATAATTGATGGTTTGTCAATCTAAGTTTCAATCATCGTTTATGGTGAATTTCAACTTGCTTCCTGAAGTCATCCAAGGATAAATGAGTACATTCATGATTTGATAATGTGATGCTAGGGTTTGATAATATGATAATGGCTCATGAGTCATATGATCATAGGGTTTTATATGTGATGATAGGATTATGAAGGGTATGAATAGATCATGTGCATAACTTTAGATGTAATTCTTGCATAAAGGGAATTATTTCTTATTCTCTCAAAAACTATTATTAATGTACTTCTTGTAGTCAAGCTTCCATATTGGTGCATTCTTGGTGTGAGATTGTTGATGCCTCATATGTTGTTATTAGAATTCCATAATGGTTTATTATTGGCATGACCAAGACACTTAAGTGTGCATATACAATGTACTAGAGCATATGCAAGATCAAAAACTTGGTTTACATACAGTACTACAAAGAGCACTACTCCTATAAAATATTAAAGTAACTTAAATAAGGAAGGTAGACTTGGAAGATATATGCTTAAAATGCACATAAATTATGATCCCAATATCCACAGCTACTCATAAAATGAAGATTGTACCAAATAATGACAAAATGAGGGATGTGAGAATAGTGATAAGTTGTTAGGTTATGAAGGTTTGAAATAGGACATTTGATCTTTCTAAAATTTTATTTGGTGGTGTTGAAAAACACCATTTCTCTTAATAATGGGCCTTCATGTGCCAATGATTATTTGGATAACTTGGGCATGATGAAGGACAACATTGTTAAACTCATTCATTGTGAAAAATTAGGAGTCATTTATAAATGAATTGAAAATTTAACAAAAATAACAAACAACCTACATACCTCAAAATATAATACTCCTTCAATATAACTCTTTTGTATTCATTTCTACCTGGCCCATGCCTATATGTGATATGGACCATTAGTTTGACCTTCTCTGAGTGATAATATTGGATTTGGATCTAATTTCACAATTGGAAGGTGTAGTTCTTAGTGAAATCAATCATTGATAATACAATACCAACATGAAATGTATTTCTACATATTCTAAAATGCTCATCCAACCATTGAGGCACGTGGACATGCTAAACATATTGTTGGGTCTTTTCGAAGAAATCCTTTATGAAGTCACATACTCGTACCTAATAGGAAAACAATAAAGACATAGATGATTTCATTGTTACAATAATCCCCGCATGGAATTTCAAAGTGCAGTTTAAAATAAAGATACCATTTAACTACACATTACTAACTTGGGACGCCATTGGCTATATATTTTTTCTTTCATGCCCTCCCCCAATATGATACATGACATATTTGAATCTTTTCATGTCAACATCCTTCCTCTCCAATTCATACTCCTCTCTCACATGCATGAACTCGCTTAGTAATTTCATTCCACCACATAGGGGGTATGTTCCATATAAGAAAGATTTCTAATAATATGTACAACCCTCTGGATTTGTACACAAGATGCTTTGAATAAAGTCTCTAGATGATTTCGATGTTGAAAAAAATCAGCAAGGCTTCTAACGATATGATTATTTTTTTCTGAACTTTTAGCTATTTTAATACCTTAAATTCTCCTAACAACAATCAAATTCCTAGATTTTAACAAAGACATAAATCACTAACATTTAGTTGCTTCAAATTTTGATTCAAAATATTATTTAATAATTTTGAATGAATGATAACAAATAGTTTGGTTAGGTAACTTACCTTCAAGGGATGTTAAACCACTTTCATCCACCTAAATATGTTTAGGAGTTCTTTGGCAGGGATTGTATTTTTCGCTCTTGACCTTTCTGTTGTGGAATTAAAAATGTAGGATTTCTTACCCCTTAAATAAATTACAGGTCAAAATTTGGAGAGAGTGGACATGATTATGGGTAGTTGCAAGAATGTCTAGTTTTTCAACAAGTAGTTGCACTGATCCACATTATTTTCGGCATGAAATGAGAGCGGAGATATAATAAAGAAATGTACAGAGATATATCAGATATCCAATAAGATAACAAAAATATATCAGAGATATAATCATAAACACAGAGATACAATAATACACAATTTTTATTAGTGAGTGAAATGTACAAAACTGTAGAAATAAAGAGTGAAAGACTCGCTAGAATGGTGGCAGCTTATCTCAGAGAAGAGATGTGACAACTACACACATTCACAAGAAGATGATTGTTACAATAAGGCTCCAAAGGCCTTTTTAACATAAAGAAAATACAAAACCCTAACCCCGGAAGATGAAAAGTCAACAGTTTTGTGAACCCCGTTTTGGGTAGTTTGGTGTGTCAACTTCCCGGGGCATAACTTTGGCATACGATCTATGTTTGGGGCGCACGATAGCTCATTGGAAAGGTATCAACGAGGAGATTCATTTTTGGGGCTCAATTAGAGTCTTTGACTATCATTGAGGTTTGTGATCCCGAAAAAACTTCATTTAGGCCCTTAAAATGGCCCCAGAAGTTTAGGAACCAAAAAATTGTTAAAAATAGTAAATTGCTAGAAGACTGTTTTGAGCCAGTTGGAATAGGTGGGTGGCCACCGATATTCACCTGGATAAATCCTCCCTCCTTAGGAAGAAATGGTTGTAAATTATAACCTTGTACAATATCTACTGCAAACAGATATTCAGTAAAGGAACACAAAAGATACAATGGCAAATACAAACATTACACAGAGATTTTTCCCCTGGAAACCCAAACCGGGAAAACCAACATATTCTATATTATTCATCATGTTACAATGTTTACAATACAAAATACATATAGGAGCCAACGACATCCAAAACCCTAACCCAATGACCTGGATTAGTCCAAAACCCTAATTCCTTAACCGGAAATAGAAAACCATCGGCAAAGAAACCATGTGCCCAAAAACCACCTAAATATAATCCTCCCTGCGCACCCGACGCATATGCTCAAACACTACTGATCATGCAAAGAATATAACACTTACCCAACAATGGTATCCATTGTGTTGAGTTTCCAGGGGAGAGGGGAAAGTGTTTGCTGAATCTAAACCTTAATGGGTTGCTTGCCTTGCTGGAGAAGTTTCACTGCTTGGCTTGTTGAAGGCTATCACAAACCTATTGTTTGCGGGGTTGAATCCATTCAACCAACCTACTATATCTTGTCTTGATTGGGCAGTGTGTAGTCACCCTCATAGGTGAAGAAACAATATCTTCTTTCTCTTATGCAATATGATTCTGCTGGATATAAAGGTCTTAAGCCAAGGCTGCAGTGGTTGCAGTGTCCTTCTATTCACCTTTTGAACAAATTGTGAAGAAAGCTGAATTTTGTAGTATGGGATACTACCTTGCAACACTGTTTAGGTGGGATAGTAGTCAGAAATACCTTTGGTATCCTGTAGACATGACCCCCCAGAGTAGCAATGACGCTATGGGGTTGAGACTCATAGATAGCATGGGGCTTCCACATATATGGTTGGCCCAAGAGAACATCACAGACATCCAACGAGGCAACATCACATAATACCTCATCCTTGAAGGGTTGGATTCCATATGAAAATCGACACTGCTGGCTGACACGGAGATCGCATCCCTAATGAAACCACCCGATGTTGTATGGTTACGAGTGTGGTGTTGTTGACAATCCCAACTGTTTGATGACCTCTATTGATATGAGGTTCTTCTGGCTTCCACTATCAAAAATAAAATGCAACGGGGTCCCCTTTACTCACATCTGTGAATGAAAAAGGCACTCCCCCTCTTCAGGATATGTTGGTTCTTCTGGTTGAATTGTTTCGATCGCAACAATAGCAGTGGGGTCTACGTCGATGATTTATCTTTTTCCATTATTTTCTGAATCATGGTTCACCTCCTTGTCTTTGATCTCGGTCACTAATGATTTTTTTGAGCGACATTCATCAGTGTTGTGGCAGGGGATTTTGTGGAAATCGCACCACTTTCCAGTGTCATTATTTGTCTTTCCCTTACCCTTATTTCCCTGTGGCTTGGACTAGTTTTCAGGAGGATGTTTGTTAGGGTCATCTTTATCATACTTTGGTTGTTGCGGATTTGCAGACCCAAACTCCCATTTTCTCTGGTGCTTAAATTTTTTCTCGAACTTGACAATATATCGATAAGCATCTCCCATCAATGAGATGTCCATAAACTCCATTTCAGTTTGGATGTACCTGTGTAGAGCCCCACGGTATTTCAGAACCAAATGTCACTTAGAATATTTGATACCCAGTTTGGTGCGCAAGGTATGGAAGGTATTGGTGAACTCCAACACTACGTGGCCCCTCTCTTTATGCAATGTGGTCCATCTCATGTACTGATCCTCATAGTTACCAATAGAGTAATATTGTTCCTTGACCACATCCACAAAAAATCCCAAGTGGGATCGACCCCATATATTCCAAACTCCTCTATGGAAATTTGCTCTCAATAAGTTTACCACCAATGTTTGACATGGGGGAGAGCCTTAAGGAGTGCAAAGGTGATCTTTTCCCTGTCGGAGAAATTGTGAACAAAGAAACAACATTCTAGTAGATTTAGCCACTTTTCTAGGGAATCCACATCTATTTATCCTTCAAATACGAGAATATCAAAATTAACTTGTACCTTGAACTGCGAGGTTCCTCCAAAGTCATCGCTTGATCAAGACACATCGTTTGTTATCGACAGACGTTGAAATATGTGGAAAAAATTCTCCATCATTTCGTCCCTCTATTGCATGAGAGCTTGCTCAAGCAACAGATTAATAGAATCAAATGTTCTGTTGTTTTTCTTTTCTTTTGCCATCATGGAGGGTTTCTTGGGAGTGTGGGAGAGATTTTCCTCAAGAGAGACAAGCTCAAGACCTAACTTTCTATACTCGGACCTCGTCGGGGACATGCATTGAAAAAATGATCAAGAGTAGCCTACTTTGATACCATTGATCCAAATTATTTTTGACACGAAATGAGAGCGGTGATATAATAAATAAATCTACAAAGATATATCATATATCCAATAATATAACATATATATATATAAAAGAGATATAACCAGAAACACAGAGATACAATAATACATAATTTATATCAATCAACAAAATGTATAAAACTGTAGAAATACAGAGTGAAAGACTCATTAGAATGGTGGCAGCTTATCTCTGAGAAGAGATGTGACAACTACTCACATTCGCAAGAAGATGATTGTTACAATGAGGCTCCAAAGGCCTTTTTAACATAAAGAAAATCCAAAACCCTAACCCCGAAAGATGAAAATCCAACATTTTTGTGGACCTCGTTTTGGGTAGTTTGGTGTATCAACTTCCCGGGGGTGTACCTTTGACATACAATCTCTGTTTGGGGCACACAATATCTTGTTGGAAAGGTATCGATGAGGAGATTCATTTTGGGGGCTCAATAAAAGGTTTAAACTATCTTTGAGATGCCCTATCCTAAAAAAAAATCATTTAGTCCCTCAAAATGGCCCCAGAAGTTTATGAACCGAAAAACTATTAAAAATAGTAAATTGCCAGAAGACTGTTTTGAGCCACTTGGAATAGGTGGATGGCCACCGATATCTACATGGATCATGCACCATGGGAACTTCTTAACCATAAATTTGTGCAGTAATTTACCCTCTAATTTCATAGATAGTTTAATTAGCTCCAAACAAATCCATTGTCCTCTACTAATCCACAACAATTTGTCTGGATGAAACAATGATTGGAGGTTCACTAGACAACAAAATTGGATTGGCCCCTACTGAAGTGATACACTTTGCTTGTGGTGATAGAGGAGAAATAACAATGGTATATGTTGTGCTATAATTTGGATTGGCCTCTATTGAAAGCTTGCATTTTGTCATAACTAACCTAACCTTTTCTCTTTCTTTATTAACATTTTCACTAGCTCGCACTTTCCTCTAAGGCTTTCTTGATTGATTACTTATGTTCCCCATGTTCACATGGATTGAAAATAAGAAATAGACAAATTTTTACCTTCTAATCACATAAAAATCATAAAAAATGTATGCAATAGTAGTTCTTTATAGAAGATGTCAAATAACCTGCAGACACAATAAGAAATTTTGAAGAGTTTGAGGTTTGGGCTTTGTACCTTTTTTAATCTAGCAAGAATGTGAATGCCATTTAGAAGGCATGTGCATTAATAATGTGCTCACATTCTAAAGAACGTGCACATTCTTGTTACAATGGATGAAAACCTATAACCTAGTATATTTTCACCTTTAAACTATCAACCTTAATCTACCACCTCAATACTGCAACCTACCATATTTATATCTAGAAATTAGGTCCTTTATGCAACCTAAAGTGTCTAAGTGACCAATCTGAAACCCTTGATAAGTCAGGGGTGGTGGTTTGAGGCATCATGTTTGGCCTTATATGCCTAGAATATTTGTTTATAGGCTAAGGCTTGAGTTTCCTCCCTCGACCATATCAAGGCCTTGATACCCTTAACTAACACTAAAAATCTTGTGAGGGAAATAACATCATTTCTCAGAGGTCGAGGATATTGTCGAGAGGTCATGTGTGATGATTTGATGCATTGGACATGGATCTATTTGCCTCAAATATTTATTTAAGACCTAATGCATGGCATTATTTTCTAGAACATTTATAGGTCCTTGAGACACATAGATAGTTCTCAAAATGACCTAATGGCATTGACATCCCCAATCACAGGCTAAGGATACCCTCAGGAGTCCATGTGTGTTTTATTGCGGCATATTTATTGGCCCTAGATGGATATAATCTTCATTTTAGGGCCTAAGGTCCAGGTTTTCTTCCCTCACTAGACCCATACCTAATGATAAAAATGCTAATGGAACCTATATACCTAGTTAGAGGTAAATGATGTCCTTGAAGGATCATTTGTGGTGGTTCAAGGTGTCATTCTTATCCCTAGATGCCTATAATACTGATTTAGGTCCTAATGATTGGATTTGTTCCCTTAACCATATCCAAGGTCCAATGTCCCATACTTAATATTCAAAACTTCATAATGTTAATTATCCCAATCCAAGGACCAATAATACCCTATAAATGGTCGTTGTGGTGGTTCAATGTGTCATTCTTGGCCCTAGATACCAAATTCTTCTTTTAGGACCCAAGGCCTAGGTTCCTTCTCTCGATCATGTCCAAGGACCCAAAACCCATACTCGATGCTCATTATCTCCTAATGATGCCCATATCCCCACTTCAAGGCCAAAGATCCCCTCAATAGGTTCGGTTTGTGGTTTTATTCATGAGCTTGAGCCTTAGAAGTTACCTAAAAGGTCTTATTCATGACCCTTGAGCCTTAGAAGCTACCTAAAACCTTGAGAGGTCGAGTGTCATGGTTTGAGGTGTCATGTATGTCCTTGGATGCCTAGAAGCAAGGACCATTGATGTGCGACTTGAGGAGGAAATTCTTTCACCTTCGGACAATTTGAAAGATCCAAGAACTCCAGTGCACTAACATTTCTAAGTGTCTCGTTGGAAATAATCACGTTCTTTCATCCCCTCAAAGAGATATGTTTGAGTAGAGTTAAAATCTCGAAATAATTTGGAAGCATCACCAACTACCAAGAAGATGACAAATTGATGTGGTGGAGTTTTGTTAGCTTTCCGAAGGAATCAAACAACATCTCTAAAATGGTAGCATAAGACAAATTGATGTGCTGGAGGTTTGTTAGCTTTCCCAGAGAAACATGTAGCAACCTCATTCTTGAAAAACTTTCAAGGACCAAGTATTTCAAAGAGCACATATCACAAAATTCTTCTTGCAAAGTTTCGAGTTGGATGGCGTAAGCAAACTCATAATTCACAACGATCTTTTCAAGGTGCTTCAACTTCACAACGATCTTTTCAAGGTGCTTCAGCTGCTCTATGGACTTAGGAAAGTGTGAATTGGGAGAGTAGATATTTAACTCTCGCAACTGGCCAGGTGCTTGCAATGTTCGCATTTCTATTGTAAGAAAGATTTCTATGACGATTCTCATCTACAAATTGAATTGAAATGAAATGAAAAAAGTATAAACACACACTTGCGTGCCAGAGATCCATGTGGCCACAACATTTTCAATTTTCTCCTGACCACTTCTAAACCTCTTAATACTCCATCAGAAGCCAATAAGGCAGGGAAGAGTAGGAACATTTATACCAACGAAGCCAGATGATATGTGGTAATCACACCCTCCTCAATATACCTTTTAAATAACCATCTTCACTTGCAAGAATTTGCAATTTTGTACCATAATTGAACAGTGTCCGCTTAAGGTTTTCCAACACCTCGTGACTCCATATTTTGTACCTCGACATTGCTGAATCCATAACCCGGTATTGGAATTCATCTTCGACCCGACAAACTTCAGTTATGGCCTATTCATTCATAAAATATATAGATAGTATCCAGTACAGAGATCGATCTTTGTCTTGAATAAAAAAATTTTAAAATTTTTGTAGCAAGGAGAAAGGTTTAAATGATTGAACACTTACAGAGAACGATCCTTCAAACAACTTATCAATGTTGTCGTTAGTCGTGTGACACCAAAGACGATGAAGCATTTATCTTTCCTCTGCAATACTTCTTCCCATGTCTCTGATGTGATCATGCATTTTTATCTTATTATCGCTACCCACTTCGAGAAGACACTTGCTCTCTATATTAAAAATCCCCACCGATCCCCCATATTCTTATTGTTGTATCTATTTCTTCTCCTATAAAAAAGTAGGCAATATCTATGGATATTTTCTCTTCCTCTTGGCTGAGTGAGCGATAACTAATCTTAAGCCTCTCCAATATGTCATCAGGTAATATCTTGTTAAGTCCATTCAATTGCTCTTCCCAATATGTTGCATTTCTTCCACAAAGAAGCGCCCCAATCACTCTCAATGATAACGGAACTCCATCACAGACCGTTACAAACTGTTCCACTAGATCTGTAAATCCCTGTAGTGGATGTGGCTTATAGAAGGCATAGGAGCATAACAACTCTTGGGAATGTGCTCTATTCATTCCCGCAAGCTTATAAATTGATGAATCTACGATTTCTGAGCTTTTGAGGACATTCTTGTCTCGAGAGGTAACTAAAATCAAGCTATGGGAACTAAGAACATCATGAATTGGTAAAAATGCTTCCAATTAATTTGCTTTATCAACATCATCTATAATTATGAGAGCATGACAATGGGAAAGATGTTGTTTAAGTATAGCTATACCTTTGTCAGGGCTCTCAATTTTGATATCTTCTTTCTGATACATATTTTATGAGCAGAACAAAATGACTATAGATTATTACCAGATGCTTAACACAGAATAACAAAAATACAGTAAAAATGGTTTTCTATTCAATAAGGAAATAAGCTGAAACTGTAAAATGCAGCGGAAAACAAGCTTGTTGGAATGGTGGTGGCTTATCTCTGAGAAGAGATGTGACGGCTGCGCTCATTTGAAATAAGATGATTACAATGAGGCTCTCAAGGCCTTTTTACAATAAACAGGAGTTTCAAAAACCATAAACATCCAAAAACCTAACCCTAGGAGATGAAGCGCCAAAAGTCATGTGGGCCCCGTTTGGGTAAGTCAGTACATCAACTTCCCAGGGTCGTAACTTTTGCATACGATCTCTGTTTTAGGTGTATGATAGCCCATTGGAAAGAACTATTCGAGGACTACAACAGTCGCACAAAATTTCATGATGAAATTTTGCAATCACAACATACCCCAAAAAACGTCGTTTAGGGCCTCAAAACTGCTCCAGAAGTTCAGGACCCGAAAAACTGCTAAAAATAGTAAATTATCAAAATTGCTAGAAAGTTGTTTTGAGCCAGATGGAAAAGGTGGGTGGCCACCGATATCCACCTAGATCAATCCTCCATCCTTAGGAAGCAATGGTCTCCATTGCATTGAGTTCCCCCATCAGATGAGGAAATTTCTGCTGAATTTGGTCCCGGGTGAGCCACTTGCCTTGGTGCAGGAGCTGCCTTGCTTTGACGACTCGATAAAGCTGGATCCTTTGTTGTCGAGTGCCCTTGATCTATGTATCCACAATCTGATCATTGGATTCCTGTTGTATGCAGTTGGGGTTGAGCTCTATTGGTGTCAACTATTCTGCTATGTCTGAGGTGTCCAATAATGGTGGGAAATAAGGCCGAAGGAGGTCCACGTTGAACACTGGGTGTAGGCCAAAGAAAGGAGGAATGTTGAGCGCAAAAGAATTATCCCCCATAGACTTGGTGATGGTGTACGACCCATAATGGAGTGGACGAAGCTTCCGATGGGGTCCTGTAAGGTGTTCTTTCTGCAAGTGCAACCAAACTTTGTTGCCCACCTGAAACTTATGTGGAACCCGATGTTGATCATGGTGCTGCTCGTACTTGTCATTGGACTTCTATAGGATATACTGAACCTATTGGCGGATGTGATGGATCCTCTCAATGAACCAGGTGACTTTGTCAGCCTCAGTTGGAGTAGGGGAGGAGTCGGTCGAGGTGACCGCAAGGGGAAGTGCAACATCTATGGCACCCAATGGTTGGAATCCCAACCCCACCTGAAAGGGGCTATGGCTGGTTGAGCTATGCAGGGCTTGGTTGTAGCTATGATGGACATGGGGAAGATTCTCATCCCATGTGCAAGGGTGCTTGGAATTATACATGCACAGGATATGCACGATCATTCGATTTACGACCTCGGTTTGGCCATCTATCTGGGGGTGGAAGGCTGTGGATTTGGTGAGCTTGGTGTCCAGCAGTGACCAGAGGCTCGACTAGAATGTGATGAGAAATCAACTGTCCCAATCTGAGACAATGGTTTGTGGGATTCCAAAATGTATCAGAATCGTTCAAAGAAGAGCTTGGCAGTGGCTTCTGCTGTGATGCTCTTCTTGCAAGCAACCAAAATCGTCATCTTAGAAAAGAGATCTACAACCACAAAAACAAAGTCATTTCCCCACTTGGTGGACGGGAGGCACGACATGTAGTCCATTGAGATGGATTCCCATGGTCTGCCAGGAGTAGGAAGAGGGGTGTACAAAACCTGTTTCTTAGTGGTTGGTTTGACAATAACGCAGACAGTGCAAGACCTGATATACTTGCTGATCTCCTGTCAAAGTTTCGACCAGTAGAAATGTTTTTGTAGCATCGCCACTGTCTTTTCGACACCGAAGTGTCCTACCATCCGGCTGTAGTGGGCTTCCCAGATCAGCTTCGCTCGTTCACTTGAGGGAACACATATATGGCCCAGAAGACACAACAACCCATCCTAAAGATGGAAATTATCGACAACTGCCTTTGCACCCAACATTTGGTAGGTGGTGGTGAAGTCTGGGTCTGTCTCATAGAGTTGGGGCCATCCAGAGGTCTCAGGGTCACAGGAGTCTAGCACTGTGGTGAGTGCCGCGACTAGTGGTCTGCTGAGGCAATCAGTGCGCAGTTGGTGCTTCCTATTTTATACTTGATGTTTAAGTGGAATTGCTACAAGTATGTGGACCACTTTTGATGGCGGTCATTCTGCAAATTTCCTTGTGTCTGCATGAACTGCAATGGATTATGATCAGTGTGGATGACTGTCTCCCTCCCAAGAATGTAATGTCTCCACTGGCGGCAGGCTTGCATAATGGAGTACATTTCTTTTTTGTAAGTAGGGTATTTACAGACAACATCTGATAGTGTTGCACTATGATAGGCCACGGGGTGGCCGTGCTGCATGAGAATGGCACCCACAACATAGTTTGAAGCATTGGTCTCAATCTTAAAGGGCTGTTGCAGGTCTGGTAGTGAAAGTACTAGGGCTGAGCACAAGCACTGCTTCAAATCATCAAACGCTTGTTGTTGGGGCCGGCCCCACGCAAATTTCTCCTTACCACCACTCCTGGTTATTTGGCTGAGGGCCCATGCAATATGGGAGAATCCCAACACAAACCTGCAATAGAAATTGGCAAGGCCCAAGAAGCTTCGAAGCTCAGTGAGTGTGGTTGGGGCTGGCCAGTCACGGATGACTTGTATCTTGGCTGGATCCACATGTATGCCATGTTGATCAATGATGTAGCCTAGGTAATGGACCCTGTCCATGTCGAAGGAGCATTTTTCCAAGTTGGCATATAGCTTGTGTTGTCGCAGGGTGTGTAGAACCTGCTGAATATGCTGCAAGCGTTCGATCCATGTCTTGCTGTAAATGAGAATGTCATCAAGATACACCACTACAAAAATATTGGTGAATGGTCGTAGGATATCATCCATCATCCTCATGAAAGTGGTTGGAGCGTTTGTCAGACCAAAGGGCATGACCAACCATTCAAAAGGGCCTTCCTTTGACTTGAAGGCGATCTTCCATACATCTATCTGTTCTATCGAGACCTGGTGGTAGCCAAACTTCAGATCAATCTTACTGAAGTATTTGGCCCCCATGAGTTGATCAAGGAGGTCGTCGATTCGGGGAATCGGGTACCGGTTTTTGACTGTGATTTTATTCAGATCCTGATAATCAATTCAAAGTCGCCAGGTTCCATCTTTCTTCTGTACCAGCATGATTAGGCTCCTGCAAGGTGATGAGCTAGGATGGATGTGCCCCTTGTGGAGAAATTCTTGGATCTGTTGCTTGATCTCCTCACTCTCTAACAGAGAGCGACGATAGACTGGCCCATTGGGCAGCGGTGCGCCAGGGGTCAGATCGATGGGGTTCTTGACTTGGCAGTGCAGAGGTACCCCGGTAGGTGAGGAGAAGATATCCGAGTATTCTTCCACGACCTTATCTACTTGCTTTTGCTGTGTGGAGAGGTCGGCCGTAGAGACCCTAGATGTGGCTGTGATTTTTCTCTCATTCTGAGAGCGAATTACGAAGAAGACAAACTTCTCCGTTTGAGAGATGACCTTCCTGCATTTCTTACCAGAGATCAAGGAAATAACACTAGGTGGGACAACCTCGGGTATCCTATACAATTTCCTGTTCAAAGTAATAAAAACACTACGAGGCCCAGACTCATATACAACATGACATTTCCATAAATAAGGTTGGCCCAAAAGAACATCACAAACTTCGAGAGGAGAAACATCACACAATACCTCGTCTTTGAAGGGATTAATGCCGTACGACAATCGACACTGTTGGCTGACGCAGAGATCGCTTCCTTGGCGGAGCCATCCAATGGTGTAGGGTTGTGGGTGTGACGTTGTCGACAGGGCCAGTCGCTTGACGACCTCTGCTGATATGAGGTTATTCTGGCTACCACTATCAACGATGAAGTGTAGTGGGGTGCCTTTTACCCACATCTGTGAATGGAAGAGGCACTCTCCTTATTCTGGCTCGTCTGGTTCACCATGCTGGAGCTTGGTGGTAGCAACGGTGGCACTGCGTTCCTCATCAATGATCCATCTTCCCCTTTCTAGTTCTGAATCAGAGTCAGAACCCGCATCTGATTCATAAGCTTTCACTTCGGCCACCAGTGTCTACTTTGAGCGGCAGTCAACAGTGTTATGCCAAGGGCTCTTATGGAAGTTGCACCACTTTCCGGTATATTTCTTTGTCGTTCCGATGTCCTTATTTGCTTGCGGCTTGGACTGGTTGTCCTGATATTGTCCATCTTTTCTCTATCCTTTGTTTTGTGGGTTGGGGCTGCCCTTTCCTGGCTTTTGTTGTTAGGGGTTACCCAGCCCAAATTGTCGTGTCTTTTGTTTGAGCTTCTGCTCGATTTTGACGGCATATCGGTAGGCCGTGCCCAAGGATGAGATGTCCAGAAATTCCATTTCGGCCTGGATGTATCTATGCAGAGCACCGCGATACTTGAGAACCATATGTATCTCCGAATATTTGATACCCATCTTGGTGCGCAAGGTATGGAAGATATTTGTGAAATCTGGCACTGCTTGGTCTCTTTCTTTCCGCAGTGTGGTCCATTTGGTATACAAGCCGTCATAACTTTCGACAGGGTAGTATTGTTCCTTAATAACATCCCTGAAGGATTCCCAGGTGGCCGTGACTGTAAATAATGAGGGTTCCTTTGTTTCCTTTTGCTCACAGAAAGTTTCCCACCAATCTTTGACATGGGGAACGACTTTGAGGAGTGCAAAAGTAATCTTTTCTCTATTCGAAAAGTTATGGACAGAGAAATACCCTTCTAGTAGATTCAACCACTTGTCTACAATATCTGCCTTTATCTGAACTTCAAATATAGGAATATCGAAGTTTATTTGTACCTTGAAGGGGGGCGGTGACTCCGCTCGAAGAAGATGCATTGCCTATCGGTAGTCGCCGAAGGATTTGCACGAAACTATCCATCATCTCGTTCCTCTGTTGCGTGAGGGCTTCCTCAATCAACAGTTTGAAAGGATCTACTGTCCCGTCATCTTTATTTTCTCCTTCCATGAGAGGTCGCTTGGGTGTGCGAGAGCTTTTTTCCTCAAGAGAAACAAGCTCGAGACCCAAATCTTTGTACTCCGACCTCGTTGGGGACATGCATTAAGACGACAAGGAGCAGAATGCTCTGATACCACTGATTCGGATTTTATGAACATAATGAAATGACTATAGATTAGTACCAGATGCTTAACACAGAATAACAGAGATACAGTAAAACTGGTTTTCTATTCAATAAGGAAATAAGATGAAACTCTAAAATGCAGCGGAAAACAAGCTTGTTGGAATGGTGGTGGATTATCTCTGAGAAGAGATGTGACGGTTGCGATCATTCACAAGAAGATGATTACAATGAGGCTCTCAAGGCCTTTTTACAATAAACAGGAGTTTCAAAAACCCTAAACATCCAAAAACCTAACCCTAGGAGATGAAGCGCCAAAAGTCATGTGGGCCTTGTTTGGGTAAGCAAGTACATCAACTTCCCGGGGTCGTAACTTTTGCATACGATCTTCGTTTTAGGCGTATGATAGCCCATTGGAAAGATATATCTAAGGACTACAACAGTTGCACAAAATTTCATAATGAAATTTTATGAAGAAATTTTGCGACCGCAACATACCCCAAAAAATGTTGTTTAGGGCCTCAAAACGGCTCCGGAAGTTCAGGACCCGAAAAACTGCTAAAAATGGTAAATTATCAAAATTTCTAGAAAGCTGTTTTGAGCCAGTTGGAAAAGGTGGGTGGCCAATGATATCCACCTAGATCACTTTCTATTTTAAGTCCTTAATGAGATTCATCTGCATATTAATGAGAGACATTCTAGCTGCAACTTCTCTCACATAAAATAAAAAAGAGGATCCATTATAATATGAACTCCTGCGGTTGAAGAACTCTTTCGCCGACGTGGTTTTTCCAATACCACCACCACCTACAATTACCAAAACCTTGGCCTGCACATTCTGCTCCTGCTCCTACTGCGATAACACTATACTTTCAAAATCTTGTAGCTTATCCTCCAAACCATTTGGATATTTTTCCACAAACAATGAGCGCAACGGTGTTTTTCGCACTGTTTTCAACACACTTCGCACAACTTGGTCCAAGAGTTCCTGCTCGTTACTGGATGAATACCCAATGAGTAATGCCCAGGTAAGTATCAAGTACCTACAGTCCAACAAATTGAAGACGAACACGACATAGTGGAAAATGCTTACCCATTAAAGGCCTCCAACTCGAAACTATTTATATCTGCTACATGAGAAAGAACATCTCTCCAACCTTGAATTGTGTTGGAATCTTAGCGTGGCTTCTATTCTCTATTTTGAGGATCACTTGTTGTCTTTTGCTGGTGTTTGTGCAGCGCGTCAGGGTATGCTCCATCTTTTAGGGTCCAATGAAGCTCCGAAGGCTTCACTTTGTAGTATACTGGAAGAATGGTAGCCCTGGACTTGACCATGAGAACCAGTTCATCCAGGCACCATTTTGATTCCGCATAGGTTGGGGCGAAAATGGATAGATGGATAGAAGCCACTTGAATAGAAAATTCTATTTGAGAATGGATGTTGTCTCCCGCCTCCAGTTCCGATTTGTCAAGAAATACTCGCAATCCATGGTCAAGAAGGTGCCAATAGAGATGGGAAATGAAGGTGTTTTTTACATCGGGACCAAGATGATTTATAAAAACATTGTAAGGCGGATAAGAAGTGGACACAGAAGAGGAAGAAGCACCTAAATCATTGTCATTTTGTTGTGGGTTGTCTGTTAGGTATTCCATTGCGGGATTTGGATGAATGGATGGACTGAGAAACCGAAATAAAATAGCAGAAAGTGATCGAACGCAGACAGTTACTGGAAGCAAGAGTGCACCTTTAAAGATGAAATCCATGTGTTTTGGCCAACGTGTTTAGTAGTGACGATGCACTAGTCAAGTATACAAATGTTGTCATGTACAACCTTCCACCACTTGTGTGCCGAGAGGGCCGGTGGATGTGATATTCGTTTAATAGTGATAATGCACCAGTCAAGGATACAAATGTCATGATATACAACTTTCCACCACTTGCGTGCATAGAGGGGTGTTATATGTGATATCAGATTCCAAATTAGCACAAGGGAAGGCACCCAACATTAGCTTTGATACGTCGTCTCAACTACAAGCGTTCTGACACTTTTGTTTCTGTTTCCATCCAACACGTGAAGATGTACGAATCCATCATTTGAAGGTGGTAGGGTTCCACATTTAATAAAATTATTAAATTATTGACAAAGACATATGGAATGCAACCAAAAAATCAAAACACACCGAATAATTCCGAAAACAAGAGTGAGTGGAGGTGTCGAGAGAACTATCAATAACCAGCCCGCGTCATACCATTAAATCACACGTGGAGTCATGGAATGTTTCTGCCATGGGGTAGCTATTGATTTCGTCCTCCATTGCCCCACTAGAAGCATTGATGTTAACCCTAGTCAACCATAGAAGAAGCACTGGAAAGATAGCTAAGTGGTTGAGAAGATCTAGAGGTATGGTCACGGGACCTGAAATTGTTTAAGGAATAAGGACATGAAGGATAGTGTAAATGCATGTAACACACTCATAGATGGACGATCCTTGTCGTGCCATTTCTAATGGTAGGTGGTGCGTTACATGATTCCTCACGATTGAGGAGTTATGCCCCCATGAAGTTGGAATCCATGAAGAATGGTTAAGAATCCCCTAAACAGTTACAAGTAATTAATTAAAGGGTAAAATAGTTGTAACAAGAAGCCCGAAAGTTAAGGAGAGAAGTTACTTTGAAAAAGTATAAACACACCTCAGGGAGTCTCTCATAAGTACATTCACATACACAAGTCTATTGAATATCTTCTAAGTGAATACGTGTTATGGTTTATCTTTTCGTAGAATATCTAAGGAAGGGAAACTCTGAAGGAGTGAAGTGTATGAATGTGAGTGAACTAGATTTCTAAGGTTATCCATGGGTCACAACTTATCAAGGCAGGGATATCCGTGGGTCACAAGGTGCAGATGTACAAGGGTCACAATGTAGCAAAACACATATAGGTTATCCATGGGTTGACAGTGGGCAAGGCACGAATGTACGTGGGTTGTAAGAGCAAAGCACAAATATCCGCTAGTTGATAGTGTACAAGTCACAGATCTGTGAAAAGTTTTGAGGAGGATTCTAGTACCAGGTTGTTGAGGCTAAGGAAGAACTACAGGTCTGTAACCTAATGCATCAGGTCTGTTAAAAAATTAGAGGTACGTTTTACATGTGTTTTGAGGGCTGTGTCTTGATACATGCTTGAGGCATGGTTTGGAGATTTGGGCATATGCTTTGAGGTACACCTTGGTGATGTTATGATACATCGATTAGAAGCATATATTCGTTATCTTGGTATATTGGTTATGTTATCACATGCTTGAGGAACCTCATTGATGATGTCTTATGGTACATGGTGTATGGCATGATTGAGACATGTCATGAGTGATACGGTTTATGCTTGAGGCTACATGATATGGTACAAGTTTTGGTACATGGTTGATGCATGGTATGGTACAAGTTTTGTACATGGTATGGTACAGGTTTTGGCACATGGTTGATGCATGATTTGGTACAGGTTGATGTGACAATGACAGTGACAAGTTGATGTGACAATAACAGTGACATGTTGGATAGAAAGTTGATTACAAGTTGATGTGACATTGACAGTGATGGGTTGATTTGATAGTGACAGTGACATGTCGATGTGACAATGCAAGTGATAGGTTGATGTGATAGTGTTAGTGACAGGTTGATGTGACAGTGACAGTGGTAGTGAAAGTATCAGTGGTAGTGACAGGTTGAGTCTACACTTATGTTTTAGGGAGGCAGGATGGGGCAAGGAAAGGGGGTTGTAGCCTCCTTCCGGTTGGTGCCAGAGAACATAGGGAGTTGGAGCCTGCAAATCAAGGGGTCGTATCATCCTTCCGGTTGGAACCAGAGAACACAGGGAGTTGGAGATTCCTTTAGGTTGGAGCCTGTAAACTAGGGGGTTGAAGCCTTCTTTTAATTGTAGCTAGAGAATTCAAGGAATTGTAGTTTCTTTCAGGGTGGAGCCTATAAATAGGAGGTTGAAGCCTCCTTCCAGTTGGTGATGGAGAATTGGGAAGTTGGTTCTTCCTATGAATGTATTATTGATATATATAAGAAATCATCTCATGATTTTCTCCCATTTGGGTTTCCACGTAAATTATGGTGTATTGTGTATCTGTGGTTGTTTATTATGCACTGATGAATGAATGAATATATATAGTGATTGAAAGTGGTAAAAATTGTTCATATTGATTCACCCCCCTTCTCAATGTTCCAATAATTGGTATTAGAGCAGGGTCCTTCAAAGATAGTCTAACCACTGGAAGGTAAATCATGGATTGCACTAAGAATGGGGCACCAATGTTTGATGGTCAGAATGGTCAGAGCTATGAGATATGGAGAAACAAGATGAAAGCATGTATAGGAGCACAAGGGTATGATGTTTGATACTCATTTGTTACAAGGTACACCGGTTCAAAGAAACTAAAGACTACAACCAAGAAGGAATTAAAAAGAAACAAAAAAATAACAATGGATTTCATCCTGGAAGGATTCCTTGATCTGGTAAGAGACAAAGTGGGACAATGTTCATCAGCCAAAGAACTTTGGGATATGATACATAATCTATACTTTAAGGAATCTTGTTCTATCACAGAGCCAGAGCATGCCAATCAGAATAAAGAAGATGTTGAAACAGAACGAGAAGAAATATGCTCTTCATATCAAACATATTCAAAAGAAGAATATTGTGAAGAATGCATAGTAGATCTTGAAGAAGAATTAATCAGTGCTTTAAACGAACTGACGAAATAAAGAATAAAGAACAAGTCACTCAAGGAAGAATTGATCGAGCTAAAGAAAGGGTCTCAAATTCCCAACTCTGAAGAAGTCCAACAGATGATTACAAAATGGTGAAAGTGAATCTGCCACCATATTTTGTTTTCATTTTTTGTAGATAATTTCAAACTCTTAACCTAGCATCTTTGTAACCCATTTTTGTTGTTTTTTTGAAGATAATTGTTGTTCTAAGTACATAAAATTATTATGATTTGTTTTTACCTTGAAATGTCTTCCTAGTAGGTAAGGGCCTCATTTTTTAACTGCATGTGATATGGCTAACATTTCATTTTCATAAAGTTGTTTGAGTAAGTTCTTTCCTTTAGTATGGCTACTTTCAAAGGCAAGGGGTATTTCTTCTTGCATTAAAATTTCACCAATGCCATGTCCCGGTGATCCAAAAGGATCTAGAGAAGACTAAGGATAACTCAGAATTCACAGAAGCGACTCAAGAAGCTCAGAATGGCCTCAGTAGATAGAGAAAGGGAAAAAATTCAAAGTCTTCAAAGCTCAGTGAAATTAGCATCATCATGAAGAGCGCGTTGCAAGATTTCCAACGATGTAAACGACTTGTCAAACAAAGTTACAGATCAAAATATATTCACGGTCAAAGTTTTGGTCAACCTAGCCCAGTGAATAGGGATGAGTCAACCTCTGTACTGCTGATGTCAGCATCAGTACATATGGCATCATCGTTCGTACAGTGTATGTGGAACACGAAGAGGGTGACACATGTCATGATGATGTCAACATGATGACATGGCAGGACTAGAGGCTGCCACGTGTCACTCATTTTTGGGCTTTTTCGATCAAATCCGTGGACCAATGGGAAGGTGCCACATGATAGTTCGTACAACCACGTGGCAGGCTGCATATCCACCTGGCATGTGACGTGGCATGTTTACATGGCAGAGGTGATGTGGTTGTCTATGCAATGTGGTGACGTGGGCCATCGAAAGGTTGTCACGTGGCAGCGGGAAAATGCCCAAGGATGCCCAACACAAAATTTAAAATGGGAAAGGGGTTGGCTGGTGCCAACTCCTAGTCCACTAAATTCATAATACAATCCGCCGCTAGATCCGGTGGGATCCACCAAAGCAAAACCATGCTCCAAAGTTAGTAGCGAGCCCAACAAAAAACAACACACACACACACACACACACACACATATACGCCCTGTATTAAAATGGAGGTCCGCAGGCTTGACCCTGGAACCTCCTCTAAAAAAATCACTTTAAATATATCCGCCAACCAACAGGACAAATGAACTCATTGGTATATCCTCCCTCCGAATTTATTTAAGAGCTGAGTTTTTCTAGAGCTCGGGGGTTAGACTAGGGGCGCGACTGTACAGGCGAGGCACGAAAAATGAGAAATTCTCTATTAATTTATTTCCGAGGCAGGCACAAAAACCGAGATGAATATTGTCAAGGGCCTGAAAGTGCCAGACTTAGATCGAGGCGTGGATATAATCATATTTAGGTAATTCGACGTCATGAATTCAGTGGTGCTTTTTGTTTTCTGATTTGAGCAAAGCTTCTACAACTTAACTCCAGAATGAGGTATACTTATGTATTTTGCCAAATTCTTTTGTTGAGTTAATAAAAAGACCTACCCATTTGAGAGCAGGACCCAAAGACGTAGTTCACCAGGGACGAACTCCGTTATCAAGTTTTTTGTGTTCATATATGATGCATATGTCTCTCCATTATTGAGTTATTCCTTCTTTATGGTGCACTTCATTTTATGTTCATTTAATACAATTCTTTAATAAGTCACTTCGTTGAAAAGATGCCAGATCATGTTGGTATCAGAGCAGTCATATTTGACTTGAATTGTTGAGTGTGAATGCTTACTAGGGCCAAGCATAAGCAGGGTGAAGGAAACTCTTAAGAATTTCAATCCCGAAGTTGGTCGTGCATCCTGAAGGAAGAAAATGGCCGAAGAGGACAAGCGAGATGAACATGAGAAAAGCTTCCATATGGTCTTTTATCGCATGTCAGAAATGGTCGAGCGAATGTATGGAGATTACGAGAAGAGGATGAAGAAGAAAGGGAAGAAAAAGGAAGCACAAGAATATGATAATGCTTCAATGAATCAAGGGGATAGAGTAGACCTTCTTGAGACTCCATATTCACCATCAAGTTCGAGCTCTTCTTCCTCTGAGCATTCTCATCATTCTCATCATTATAGCCATAACGCTTCTTTTAAGAAACCATTTTTAAAGCTTGATGTAAATTTGCTTTACCTGTGTTTAATAAAGATGCTAATCCTGAAAAGCTAGATAATTGGATCCAATAGGTTGAAGTATATTGATGAAGAGGAACTTAAAGTGCAATTGGCTTCTCTTCAGTTGGAAGGCATTACTCTCGTATGGTGGGACAACAAGATATAGGACATAATTAAGTGTGGTAATCTTTTTTCCTCACGGTCAGAATTTAAATCAACAATAAGGAAGCAATTTTATCCATTGGGTTACTTACATAAAGAAATGATGGAATGAAAAACTTTAAGACAAAGTAAAGGTCAAACTATACAAAGTTTCACAGAAGAATTTAGGAAGAAAGCTCTTGCATTAAACATTCCTTTGGATTCTTATGAAACTTTAATGAAGTATATTTGGGAACTTCATAGTTATATTCATCATACTTTACTATTTTTTAACCCCACCAGTCTTGACAAAGTTTGTGTGCAATCCACTCACCTTGAGAACAGGGGAAATCATGTTCAAGAATATCCCACAAAGAAACCTTCCAATCTCCCACATAAGTAGTTTAAAAAGTTTAAAAAGAAGGACAAAAAGACCGCCACTGTAAAGAGGGAAGAAGGAAATCCATCTTGCACTCATTGCAAGAAGAATGGTCACAATGATGAACATTGTTGGAAACTACATCCAGAGAAGAGACCAAACAGTTCAAACTACATCCAGAGAAGAGACCAAACTACATCCATCTTGTTGCTACAGTGCAACAAGATCTTGGTTCCGATTAAGGAGTCGAAGGAAAGATCACATTGGTTGGAGTACAAGGTAAAGATTCCCTTCATCCTAGTTCAAATTCCAATAATGAATCTCATGATGATAAAGAAAGAGGAATGAATTATTTCACATAAGAGTTGTCTCTAAGCACACTAAGATAGATACATTATTTGATCTGGGTTCCCAAGTAAACTTGATATCTGAAACACTTGTCAAAAAGATGGGTCTTGAAACTAAACCACATCCAAAGCCTTATCCTCTTGGTTGGGTATGTCATAAAGAAAAACTTAATGTCACCAAGCAGTGCAGGGTTAGATTTGTTATTGCTTCAAAGTTGATTGATGAAGTGGATTTGGATGTTGTATCACTTGATATATGTGGCATAGTGCTAGGGAGTCCTTATCTTTATGATAGAAAAACAATTTTATTTCGTCATGAGAACAAATATCACCTTACTAAAGGGGGAGTGGAATATATTGTTAGAGCCCACAACATGAGGGTAAACACAACACTTGTTAGTGCATGACAAATGAAGAGACTCATAAACACTAATAAGAGATATGTACTCATGGTCGTAAGGGAAAAGGATGTCAGAACATCTGACGCCTTCCAAGGATGTGATCCTTCTCATAAGAAAGAATTAATTGATATTGTTTCTAAGTATGATGATATTTTCCAGGAGCCAAATGGATTACCTCCTAAGAGGGAAATCCAACATGAAATACATCTTCAGCAGGATTCTCCTCTTCCTAATGTGGGCATGTACAGAATGTCAGTTGTAGAGATGACAGAGATCAAAAAGCAGGTGCAAGGCTCATTGGATCAAGGGGTCATCAGGCCCAACTCATCTCCTTGTGGTTCTCCGATCGTGATGGTTCCAAAGAAGGATGAGACTTGGCAAATGTGTGTCGATTATCGAGCCTTAAATAAAATCACAGTGAAAAATCGATACCCTCTTCCTCGTATAGATGATTTACTTGATCAATTAAAGAATGCTATTTATTTCACTAAGTTGGATTTGCACAGTGGATACCATCAGATCAAGGTTGCAGAACAAGATGCATGGAAAACTACCTTTAAAATGAACAAGGATTGTTTGAGTGGTTAGTTATGTCGTTTGGGCTTTGTAATGATCCGACAACATTCATGCGTGTGATGAATGATGTATTCAATCCATTTCTAGATGATTTTGTGATTGTATATTTATACGACATTCTTGTATTTAGTGGGACTTGGGATGAACATGTAAGGCATGTAAAACAAGTATTAGATACTTTGCAAAGGGAAAATTTGTATGTAAAATTGTCCAAATGTGAATTTGGTAAGACTACACTTGTGTACTTAGGTCATATTGTAGGAGGAGGACAATTGAAAATTGATCTTTCCAAGATTGATATAATTGTAAATTGCTCTGAGCCAAAAAGTGTAACTGAAGTATGAAGCCTCTTAGGTGTAGTCCATTACTGGAGGAGATTCATTTCAAACTTCTCTTTTATTGCAGCTCCTTTGCATGCCTTAACAAGTGTGAAGAACACTTTTCAGTGGGGAGGAAAACAACAAAAATCCTTCGACACTTTGAATGAAAAGATCAATATTGCACCAGTATTAGCACTGCCAAATCTTCATCAGCCTTTCAAGATCGAGACATATGCCAACGGATATGGGTGCAATATTGATGCAATATCGTAAGCCTATTTGTTACCACTCTGAAACTTTTAACCAAGCTATTGTTAACTATCCTACATATGATAAAGAGTTGTATGCATTAGTTCAAAGTGTAAAGAAATGAAAGAACTACTTGTTAGGGAAGGAAACAATCATACATACAGATCATCAACCCTTATAGTATCTCGAAGCACAAACGAAGATGCAACAATCCCAACATTACATGTGGATGGGTTTTCTTCAACAATTTCATTTGGTAATCAAATACAAAAAGGGTACAAGTAACAAGGTAGCTAATATTCTTTCTAGATCTCCTATTTCTATTTCTATTATTTTGAAGAATGCTTCTGTATCTCATGATAGCTATATGGAAAAATATGCCATTGATGAATATTTTAAAGAAGTATTTGAGAAGCTAACCCATGATGCACAGGTAGAGAACTATTGTCTGCAGGGAAAACTACTCTGCCATCTTGGAAAACTTTGTATTCCTACAAGTGAAAGAGTCCATGTAATACGAGAATCTCACACTTCTCTTGTGTCTGGGCATTTTGAGGTAGGAAAAACTATGGCTCATCTACAGAGGTTTTTTTACTGGCCTCATATGAAAGCAATTGCAACTAAATATGTAAAGGGGTGTGTGATGTGTTCTACTTGTAATCCCACTAATAGAAAATTGGGGCTATACTCACCACTTCCTGTTCCATCCCATGCATGGGAAAGTATCTCCATGGATTTTGTAGGGGGTTTACCAATGTCGAAAATGGGTCATGACTATTTATATGTTGTAGTGGATAGGTTCAGCAAGATGTGTATCTTGATGCCATGTAAAAAGAAGATCACTGCTGAGTAGACTACTAATCTCTTCATTCAGTATGTTTGGGTTCACTTTGGGTTACCCACATCCATTATCTCGGATTGAAATACTCGATTCCTTGGGGATTTTTGGACAATCTTGTGGAGAATGATGGAAACTAAGTTGAAGAGGAGCACTACTTTCCATACACAGACCGATGGACAAACATAGGTTGTTAACCGAACAATGGTACTTTTGCTTCGAGGCTACTGCAGTAAGCATCCCAAGTTATGGGATGAACATATACCTTATGTACAACATGCTTACAATCAAGCCTTACATTCCTCCACTCAATGTTCGCCTTTCGAGACATGTTTTGGGTATTTTCCTAAGGTCCCTTTGGACTTGATGTATGGGAGAGATGTCGATTCAAATGAAGAACGAAATGAAGACATGGCCCGCAAGTTCATTCATAGGATCCAACAGGTACACCAAGCAGCCATAGAAAAGTTGGAGAAAAGTCAAGCACAGTATAAAGCTTGGCATGACAAACACATGGTTGATCATCAGTTCCAGGTTGGAAACTAGGTATGGCTTCACATCAGCAAGGAGAGATTGAAGGGTGAAGGCAAGAAACTCAAGCCCATCCGATATGGACCCTTCACTATTTTGGAGAAAAGTGGTACCAATGCTTTTCGTCTAGATCTTCCACCTTATATGCAGATCTACTCAGTTGTAAATGTAGAAAACTTGAAACTTTTTGAGTCTCCCATGATCATGGATCAGGGTGAGGAAGTTTCAATACCTTCAGTTGATGATTTTTCTCCTAAGTACTTGGATGAGTTGAAGGAAGATATTATCCTGGACAAAAGAACGAGGAATTCACGGAAGGGTGATGCTGATTACCTTCAAGTGGGTTTAAAGGGCACACATCCAAGCAAGACAAAGTGGATTGAGAAGGACAAGGTGAGGGAACTCTTCCCTCACGTATCTGTTGATTAATGAAATATTTTTGTGGTCCAAAAAACTCTCAGTGGGAAGGCGTGATCCAAAAGGATCTAGAGAAGACTAAGGATAACTCAGAATTCGTAGAAGCGACTCAGGAAGCTCAGAATGGCCTCAGTAGATAGAGAAAGGGAAAAAATTCAAAGTCTTCAAAGTTCAATGAAATTGACATCATCACGAAGAGCGCGTCACAAGCTTTCCAACGATGTAAACGAATTGTCAAACAGAGTTAAAGATCAAAATATATTCACGGTCAAAGTTTTGGTCAACCTAGCCCAATCAGCAGGGATGAGTCAGCATCCGTACTGCTGACGTCAACATCAGTACGGATGACATCATCGTCTATACAATGTATGTGGCACACGCTAAGGGTGACACGTGTCATGTTGAAATAAGCATGACGTCAACATGATGACGTGGTAGCACCAGAGATTGCCACGTGTCACTCAACTTTGGACTTTTTCGGTCAAATCTGTGGACCAATGGGAAGGTGCCACATGGTAGATCGTACAACCACCCAACAGGTGATGTGGTAGAGGTGACATGGTTGTCCGTGCAATGTGGTGATGTGAGCCAATGAAAGGCCACCACGTGGCAGCGGGAAAATGCCCAAGGACACCCAACAACCAAAATTTAAAATGGGAAAGGGGTTGGCTGACCCAGTCCGCTAAATTCATAATACAATTCGCCGCCAGATCTGGCGAGTTTTGCCAAATCCAAACCATATTTCAAAGTTAGCAGTGAGCCCAACAACAAACAACAAACAACGTGTGTATATATATATATATATATATATATATATATATATATATACATACACCCTGTATTAAAATGGAGGTATGTGGGCTTGACCCCATAACCTCCTCTAACCAAAGCACTTTAAATATTTTACCAACCAATAGACCAAATGACCTCGTTGGTATATCCGCCCTCCGAACTTATTCAAGAGAAGTTTTTCCAGAGCTCGGGGGTCAAACCAGGGGTGTGATCATACGGATGGGGCACGAAAAAAAAGAAAGTCCCCATTAATTTATTGCAGGGGCAGACACAGAAACCAAGATGAATTTTCTCAAGGGCCTGAAAGTGCCAGACTTAGATCGAGGCGTTGAGACAGTCATTTTTAGGTAATTCGACATCACAAATTCAGTGGTGCTGTTTGTTTTCTGATCTGAGAAAAGCTTCTGCAACTTAACTCCAAAATGAGGTATACTTATGTATTTTTCCATATTCTTTTGCTGAGTTAATAAAAAGGCCTACCAATTTGAGAGCAGGACCCGAAGACGTAGTCCACCAGGGACGAACTCCGTTATCAATTTTTTTGTGTTCAGATCTGATGCATATGTCTCTTCATTATTGAGTTATTCCTTCTTTATGGTGCACTTCATTTTATGTTCATTTAATATAATTCTTTAATAAGTCACTTCGATGAAAAGATCCCGGATCACTTGAGGCAACATATTCCATAGTAAAGGTTTTTGTGAAGTCAGGCGTGGTTAGGACATGGGTCGTATACATAATAGCCTACTTAAGATTTTCAAAAGCTTTGGTTGCTTCTTGAGTCCAATAAAACGCCTCATTTTTTAACAACATTGTTAGATGTGCTACTATTTGACCACAATTCTTGACAAACTTGCGGTAATATCCTATCAATACTAAGAATCCTCTAAGTTTCTTCAATGTTTTCAAAGTTGGCCATTGCATCATAGCTTTAATTTTGTTAGGGTCCACTTTGACACCTTCATGATATACAATATGCCCTAGATATTCCACTTCTTAGACCCCAAAGGAACACTTGTAAGGCTTTGCATATAGTTGCTTCTCTTACAATAGTTTTAACGCCATGTCAACATGTTCTTCCCACAATTTTCTATAGATTAGTATATCATCAAAACATACTAACACAAATTTTTCGAGTAAGGGTTTGAAAATAGAATTCATCAAGTTTTCAAATGTTAAAGGTGCATTAGTAAGGCCAAATGGAATCACAAAAAAATCATAATGATATAAGGTTGTTTTGGGAATGTCTTCTTGCCTTGTCCTGATTTGATGTTATCCAAAGAAAAGATCTAACTTTCACATTTCACATAGTCATACAAAAATTCTATATGTAAAAACTATATATTCGAAAAGCTAATCCAACTGTCCACATTTGATCTTTTTACACCATATTCAAATTCATTTTGAAAGTACCTTGAATCATCCCTCCAAATTAATAGATTGTTATTTTTCCATGTTTTCATTGCCACTAACGCATCATGAAAGACCATTCACTAGCTTACACTTAGCCCATAACATTTCCAATATGCCTTTGACCACTTCTACTAGAACTCTTAAATTCTGACCTATAGGTCTTAGAGGGAAGTGGAATTTTTCCTACCAAGGTAATTCCCTTTTATGTAGATTAGATTGGAGAAAACATTTCCTCACCATGAGAATTACACAATGTTGCGAAGTTGTGTTGTAGAAATCGTTATGATGATGAACTAAAGGGTGCACAAAAAATTCTATAGCTTTTTAATTTAATTTATAAATATTATTATCATATTAAATAAAATTCCAAAAAATTCTCACTAGAACGGAATTTGACGGCTACCTAAGTGTTCCCTCTTAACCAAGTGTCTTGATATAACAACTAAAATCTACCAACTAAACGAACCCAATAGTAATCCATTTATCACGTTATCTTAATATTATTTTATATAATGGGTTTCAGTTAAATGGTGTTTTGTACCATGGACAATTAAAACAAGTTAACCCAACATCACCAAAACAAAAAGAGAGCTTATAAATTGATGAATCTACTATTCCTGAGCTTACGAGGACTTACTTGTCCCTAGAGGTAACTAAAATCAAGCTATGGGAACTAAGAACATCCTTAATTGGTAAAAATTCTTGCAATTGATCTGCTTTATCAACATCATCTAGAATTACAAGAGCATGACAATATGAAAGATGCTTTTTAAATTCAGCTATACCTTCGTCTAGGCTCTCAATTTTGATATCTTCTTTCTTTTTTAAGTCTTTAATGAGCTTCATCTACAAATATATGAGAGACATTCTAGCTGCAGTTTCTCTCACATCAAATAAAAAAGAGGATCCATTATAACATGAACTCCTCCGGTTGAAGAACTCTTTCGCCAGCGTGGTTTTCCCAATACCACCACCACCTACAATTCCCACAACCCTGGCTAGCACGTTCTGCTCCTGCCCCTACTGCGATAGCACTGTATTTTCAAAATCTTGTATCTTATCCTCTAAACCAGTTGGATATTTTGCCACAAACAACGATGTTTTTGGCACTCTTTTCAACACACTTTGCACAACCTTGACCAAGAGCTCTTGCTCGTTCCTGGATTAACAACCAATGAGAAATGCCCATGTAAGTATCAAGTACCTACAGTGCAAGAAATTGAAAACAGACATGACATAGTGGAAAATGATTACCCATTAAAGGCCTCCAACTCGAAACCGCTTATATCAGCCACATGAGACAGAGCATCTCTCCAGCCTTGAATTGTATTGGAATCATAGCATGGCTTCTCTTCACTAGTTTAAGGATTGCTTGTTGTCTTCTGCTGGTGTTTGGGCAGGGCGTCAGCGTATACTCCCTCTTTGAGGGTCCAACGGAGCTCCAAAGGCTTCACTTTGTAGAATACTGGAAGAATTGTAGCCCTCGACTTGACCATGAGAACTAGTTCATCCAGGCACCATTTTGATTCCGCATAGGTTGGGGGGAAAATGGATATATGGACATAAGCCACTTGAATAGAGACTTCTGTTTGAGAATGGATGTTGTGTCCTGCCTCGAGTTCCGGTTTGTCAAGAAATACTCGCAATTCATGGTCAAGAAGGCCTCGGTAGAGATGGGCAACGAAGGTGTTTTTTACATCGGGACCATGATGATTTATGAAAACATCACAAGGCGGATAAGAAGTGGACGTAGAAGAGGAAGAAGCACCTGAAGCATTGTCATTTTGTTGCGGGTTGTCTGGTAGGTATGCCATTGTGGGATTTAGATGAATGGATGGATGGAGAAACTGAAATAAAATAACAGAAGGTGATTAAACGCAAGCAGTTATTGACTGCAAGAGTGCGCCTTTAAAGCTGCGATCCACCCGTTTTGGCCAACGCGTTTAGCAGTGATGATGCACCAGTCAAGTATATAGATGTCGTCATGTACAAACTTCCACCACTTGAGTGCCGAGAGGGTCGGTGGATGTGATATTCGTTTAATAGTGTCGATGCACCAGTCAAGGATACAGATGTCATGATGTACAACTTTCCACCACTTGCGTGCATAGAGGGGTGGTGGATGTGATATTTCTTTCGATGATGTGATATCAGATTCCAAATTAGCACAAGGTAAGGTTCCCAACACTAGCTCCGATATGACGTCTCAACTACAAGGGTTCTAACAATTTTGTTTCTCTTGCCGTCCAACACGTGAAGATGTACGAATCCAACATTTGAATGTGGTAGGGTCCCACATTTAATAAAATTATTAAATTATTGACAAAGACATATGGAATGCAACCAGAAAATCTAAACACACCAACTAATTCCAAAAACGAGAGTGAATGGAGGTGTCGAGAGCGCTATCAATAACCACCCGACGACATACCATTAAATGACAAGTGGAGTCGTGCAATGTTTCTGCGGTGGGATTGCTATTGATTCTGTCCTACATTACTTTTGGGCAACATTATTTATTATGCAGAAATAATTAAGTCTTTTCAAGAGGTAGCATTATGCTTAAGGTTATTAGTCCCTGTCGTAGGCATAGAGGGACTATAGCAATCGATAAAGCGTTGACTACAGATTAGTTTATCCTTTGACTGGAAATATTTGCACAATACCTATTGTTGGAGCTATGGAATTAAAAGCATATGTTTTTATATATTAAAAAGTAACATATATGTACTGATCTGATTGGCTAAGAGATTGGAGGTCTTATTGTCGGCTTCGCTATTCCCAATGCAGTATATGGAAACATATCTAAACTTTTTCTAGTAGACAATATGTTTTAATCATATATTTTTCCTGTATATTGCTTGAAGGTCGATTAATGCTACCATTAGTTCGAATGTTTGTATTAGCATTTTCTGCTACCCGAATATATCCATCAGTTTTGATATGTACTAAGCATATTGAAATGTTTTCATATCCAAGCTTTGTATATTTCTTGAAATTTATTGACACTTATTTCGAGATGTCTCAATAGGCCTGACAACGTAAATGTTTACATGACGCGACATCCTCCAACACCCCTGACAGCTTAAATGTTTTCATACCGCGAGGTCCTTAGACAGCCTGAGAGTCTTAAATGTTTATGTAAATACGGTTCTCGGAGTACATGCCAGTTCAATAGCCATTGTATGTTTCATCCTTGTTCTGCCATTGAAGCTACATACATTGTTTACTGGTTCGGTGACTGCTTCTTCTTTGCTGGTTTGCCGGGTGCTGCCATTGTATGTTTCATCCTCGTAATCGTTGAAGCTAGATACATTGTTTATTGGTTCGGTGAGTGGTTCTTCTTTGCTGGTTTCTCGGTTACTGTTTTTTGTTGTTTCGCTCGCAATTCGACTTGCGCTTTTGCATTTCATCGTTTCAGAGTAAGTTTCGATGCCATAGTTTCATTTTGTATTCCTTGTTTGCTGTTCAGTGTTTGCAGTTTGCAAGTAAGAATGTTTGCTTATTTGTAGTTGCATGTTCCTTGTATGTTTCCGGTTCCTTTTTTTCTTTGGCTGTAGTTTGGTAATCGTTGGAGATACATATGTTGTTCACTGGGTCAGTGGCTTTTGCTGGTTTGTTGGTTCCTGGGTTGTTGGTTCTGTTTGTTTGCTTGGGGTTTTCGCTTTGGGGCCCTAGGGGTGTAGTTCAGCCTCTTCGTGTTTTCTCGCTGGTTTGGTCCTTGCTGGTTTCTTTTCTTTGATTCGGCCTTGCAGAGTTGGGGTGCAACGACGGTGGTTGGAGCTTTTTTTCTTTTTGAATTGTTATTATTTTTTTGGGGCGCTTTACGATGTTCAGCCCCTGCACCCACCAATCAATCTGCAGTTGTGTTATTTTCCATTTTTGCAGAGGCCGTTATCTGTATTTCTGTGATATTTTCCTGGTGCTTGAGTCCTGCCATGAAAGAAAATAGTTGCATACAAAATTGTTGGAGGATTACATGTGAAGTTACAATATTCGTTGTTTTTTTGTTGGGATAAAGCATATGTATGTAGCCTACATTTATAGACCATGTATGGTCAGATGTGTGGATATGACATGACATGTTCTTTCTCCTCTACATAGAGTGGTGTGCGCATGATACAATTTGTGTTGTGCTTGAGATATGATATGTGCAACAAAGATTCTTCAAGATTATATTTTCATGTCTGGAAGCATGTCTGGGTAGTTTGCCACAAAAAACTGAGAACTTGTAACGTGGGCACAACAGTGTGTGTAGAGGATAAAGAACATGGTTAAAGGGCATATCTGGATGAATTGCTAGGGAAAACCAAAAACCGTTTAGCTGCGGCCATGCAATTGTGTGATGTTTTCTACCGTGTAATATATTTTGGCCAGGGAAAAAAAAGCTAGATGTTTGCACCCATGGATAGAGAAGAGCAAAGGTTCATGTTTCTGCCTTTGTAAACTGTTCGTTGAGTCAGTTTTGTTGTATCTACATATTGCTTGTTCTCTAGTGAATACCAGCTTCCATTGATGTACATTGAATTTTGTGGGTTCCCACATTGAAACAAACTAAGTAGCTGGAGAAAAGGAGGGAGTCTTGACTGCATCGGCTGAAGAGGATATAGAAAGGTGCATGCTTGTACTGTTGTTTCATATTACGTTGTTTTGTATTTCATTTATGGTCTGTATATGTGTTAAACTAGTTGCATGCCTTCCTACATGGTAAGTTATCTTGGTTACATACGTTCCTTCCTGCATACTAAGCTAGTTTATGCCCGTTGTGTTTGCGCTGCAATGCTGCATTTAAAGAAACATAATCGCTGGATAGGACGAAGGACTCTTTGGAGGGTAAATAGAACTTTTTATTTTTCTTTTAGATGTCTGTTTTCATACTAACTTGCCTTCATCTCGATTGCATCTTCGACGTTGCTGCCTTGGAAAAAATAGGTTGCTTGGACAGGGAGATGAATTCTTCTGTGCAGCAACGGAGGGTTTTGTGGTACAATATTCTAAAAGGTATACCAAGTGTGCCTGTAAATTAAATATACAAACCAGGAGGGAGAATATAATATTAGACTTGAAAACAATGAATTCGCAGTAATGGGCCTTTCGACGCTCCCTGTTTGTAATTTTTCCATTTTCCATTATCCCTTTTGTTTTCTAATTCATCTACTTAGTGTGGTTTCCGAAAATTCCCTCGTGCGCCGGTTGGAAGACTAACAGACTGACATATGTGGTTCTGCTTCTACCTTATTCCATAGTTACCCACTTTGTCGATTGTGACTGCCAGGTTGGCAGGTTGAAGATTGCTCCCCTGGCTTCTGGGGGTCCGCGATATACAGATTGGCCATGGTGACCCGTGGTCACTCCCTGTTTACTGTTAAACATTTCTCCAGTTAAAAAATTAAGATGCATACAATTTTACAGTTATTTGGTCCTTCCGATGGAAAATATACAATGCATATATTTGTTTACTCTTGATGTTCATCTGCACATGCTTGCATAAAAAAAAGTTGGACTAGTGAGATGACCATGAGCAGTCAATCATCCCAGACATTAGCAGACCAACAAGGCCAAAGGTAAAGATGCATACGCTGTGCTCTTACTATGTTTACTAAACACATTTCCTGGGATATATATTCATTTATGGCATGGCAGATATGCTGATGCCATTTGCAATACATGGTTTCCAGCTCACAAGAAGTATCAACAAGTACAAGCGAAACACCGAACGTGCTGCAAGTTCCGCAGACCAAGAGGTGTGGTTGCAAAACTGTGGCTCCATATTTCATCGATACTATTCGTGTACTTGTAGCACACTACCATTCACTTTAGTTTTCCTATTAAAAAAATGTTATCAAGTCTAGAGTTGTGACATCCAAAGTACTGTCAATAGAGGGCTTGAACAGCCGCCAAACTGGACAATTGTTCGTTGGGGACATAATGGTTGTCTATACCACCTACTTGGACAAGGTAAACAAAAGTAGATCCATTATGCGTGTTGATATGACAGACAAGGACGCCATGATGACAGTCACACTGACTATTCCTCCACAACTTGTCCAAAAACATGCAGAAAAGATATTGCCGCGTAATGGGATATCCATTACAAATTTTAATGTATTGCCCAAAACAGTATATGACTGTGGTGATTGCGATTGAACTATTTTGTTCAACGAAACAAGTATTGTGGAAAAAATTCCTGCTATTTGTTCAGAATATCGCTTCCTTCCGTACTCGACTATCAGGCAGCTTGCACAGAGCATTGATATTTACCCAATCAGAACAATTGGGGCTGTTGTGACACTGGCGAGAAAATTTGGGTCGCAACACATTCTCCATATAAAGGATGGAGAGTCAGACAACGACAAGGAAATGGTACTTCTTTTCATATTCCGTTTTGTTCTTAACTTTCGTGTCTGCATATATGTCGGATAAGTTATACAAATATTGCATTGTTCCATGTTGCAGTTACAATTGTTCGATACGTATTCAGATTTGTTTTCGTCAATGGAACAACAATTGCATAGAGGGCAGATTCCACTTATGCTGTTCAAAAATATAACAAAGAAGAAGGATGCTAGATAAAGGATCTTTCGGACAACCCGGGCAACGTTTGTAACAGAGTTGCGAGTAGATATAGTAGAGGATCTGGAGAAACTAGCTAGCTCTACAATTGTTGTGCGTATACATCCACAAAATCATCCTCACTTTGCTTATAGAAATAGCCTTCAACAAATTTATGCACATGTTTACTTTTTCTTTTTTGTTTTACAAGGGAGGGGGGGATGCAGTTGTGTATT
>ML820580.1:92894-105588 GCA_009831015.1 Picea engelmannii
TGATTTTCTGAACTGGCTCTTTCCATGCCTCCTCTACGCATGCCACATCATTCGTGCTGTTTCTTAAAGAAAACTATTGGTAACTTCTGCTGCTTAGTCATGACCGTGGCTAAGGCATGCGTTCTTATCAACAAAGATCCAGCACTGTTTCAGCATAGTTTCCAGCACTGTGTTTCAGCCCAGCGCTGTGTTTCGACATCTGCGTTCTTGCATCTGTGTTCCAGCATTTATGTTTCAGCACTTGCGTTTCAACACTTGTGTTCCAGCACTTGTGTTTCAACACTTGTGTTTCAGCATTTGTGTTCCAGCTTCTGTTGTGCGTGCTCCATAACCAACCGATTGCCATCAATGACAACCGTGACCGTCTGCGTCATCATCTGTGCTCCAGCTTCTATGTTCCAGCATTTGTGTTCCAGCACTTGCGTTTCAACACTTGTGTTTCAGCACTTGTGTTTCAGCATTTGTGTTCCAGCTTCTGTTGTGCGTGTTCCATAACCAACCGATTGCCATTAATGACAACCGTGACCGTCTGCGTCATCATCTGTGCTCCAGCTTCTATGTTCCAGCATTTGTGTTCCAACACTTGCGTTTCAGCACTTGTGTTTCAACACTTGTGTTTCAGCATTTGTGTTCCAGCTTCTGTTGTGTGTGCTCCATAACCAACCGATTGCCATCAATGACAACCTTGACCATCTGCGTCATCTCTGCTATAGCCATATTTCCAACATTACATTGTTCAATGTATTAATCCCTTTGCTCGCATTGCCAGGTTGAAGGTCTTTTAGTTGCAGCCAATGTGTACTTGACCCCCTTTGAGCCTGTATATGAAAAATGCCATTCCACTGCTTCTGCCTCCTCTTTGATAAGTGATGATACAATTGATTTTCTACGATGCGATGAAAAATGCCCATATATTTATGGACACTGTGTCAATGGTGTTATTCGAATCGTGGGCAACACAACTGTGCAGTGTTCGGTTAGGCAACCTTTGTTACAAAATGTGCTTCCTGAATTGACAGAGTTGTTGTATGAAACATATTTACACAAAAAGGCAAGCATTGTCTATATGCTGCGACAGCTTCGGATACAGAGAAAATTCACCTTAAATGAGGACAATGCAATTTTGCATATCGGCTGAAGAAGGGGAACAAAAAAAATTAAATCAAACTTTGGGAGGAAATGAAAATACCTCATGTCTCTCTGTAATATTTGTTTAACATCCAGATGAATGTTCATTTCAAGAGAAAAGGAATGCGTCGACGTCTTTTCTTTGTATATCAAATTGTTTGGTGCAAAGGTTGATGTGTTCTGCTCAATGGAATCTTCCGGGAACTTTCTTCTGGGTTGTTTAAAGTATGGTTGGTTCTTGGTTATCTGGTTTGACTATCAATTTGTATACCGTGTAACTCTAGCTCTTCTTTGGAGGACCTGGAACAATATAGTTGAATTTTTTTGGCTAGCTGGCATGCAGATCCGCCTGATAATTTCTATGGTGCTGTGACACAAATGTACTGTGTGACTTGTTTTGGAAAATTTCCTTGATCGATGAACTTGGTCAAATTATTGTTGTGAAATAATTTGAAATCAAGGAATATATAATGTGCGAAGTGCAACTATCCTATCATACCAACAAAAGGCTCTTAAAATTCAAATTGATCGTTGTTTTCACAATTTTTGCTTATTCGTTGAACTTGGTAAAATTAATATCCTGGAATAATTTGAAATCAACGAATATACACTGTGCAAAGTGAAATTGTGCTATCATATGAACAAGAGGGCCTTAAACTTCAAATTGGTCCTTTTTATCCTTGCGGTGATAGAATTTTACAAAAAATTTCTTTTGTTTCCTTCATTTTAAAAAAAATAAGCGATTTAACATCCTTTAATAATTTAATGTAATTCACTTGTACAATAACAATAGTTAATATTAATATTTTAGTATCTGAAAATAATGTTTTTAACTGAAGTTAGATAGGATGAGCATTGCTAAACAATTGCAATCTTGAACCCGACAGACGTGGAATCTGCAAGTCCACCTGTCAATTTGTATATCGCGGAAGTCTGGGTGATATTTGCAGGACATCGAACAAAAGAGGTTCAAATTTCAGCCTGCCAGGCTGAGAACCCGCGATCCAAAAAGTTCCCAAGTATGGAACGAGGGATCCACATATGCTCTATAAAATCTCTTGTCCATACTTTATAAAAGTACATGTTTACTATGTATTGCTTGTTTGTCGGAAAATTTTTATATTAGTCGCCCGACCAGATTGTACAAACTTTCTTGTTTAATTAAATTCTACAATAGCAAAAAATATTATTAATAATTTAGTATTGAAAATCATGTTTTTAGATATGTTATATAGTTGATAGGGATTAGTATCTGTAAACAATGGCAAACTTGAACCCTCCAGCCCTCAAGTCTATCTGTCAATCTGTATATCGCGAAACTCCGAGGGATATTCGAAGGACAAGGAACAATGAAAACTGCAATGTTGAACGACGCAACCCACATGTCCGTTTGTCAATTTGTAAATTGCGGAGATGTGCCTGGTGTTTGTACAACGCAGAACAATAGAGGCCCAATTTTTAGCCCGCGAGCCCCACAGACCCGATAAAAAAAAATCGCTAGATATGAAATTCATACCGGATCGCTATGGGACAATAAAACTGCAATGTTCAGCCAACCAACCCGAGTCCACCTGTCCACTTGTATATCGTGGAAGTCTGGGTGCTATTTGTAGGAGACAGAACAATGGAGACTCTATTGTTAGCCCGCCAGGCCGCAAACCAAAAAATGCCTAGGTATGGAATGAGGGATCCACATATGCTGTATAAAATCTCATTTCATAGTTTATATAGAGACAATGTCCACAAGTTCACGTGTCAACTTGTATATTGCGAAATTCTAGGTGCTATTTGTAGGACACAGAACAATAGATACTTAATTTTTAGCCTGCCAGGTCGTGAACCCAAGATCCAAAAAGTGCCCAAGTATGGAATGAGAGATCCGCATATGTTCTAGAACAATGTTTTTGTACAACGCGGAACAATAGAGGCCCAATTTTCAGTCCGCTAGCCCCAGAGCTCATGATAAAAAAAAATCGCTAAATATGAAATTCATACGGGATCTCCGCATATGCTGTATAAAATCTCATTCCATACTTTATTTAGAGACTATGTCCACAAGTCTGCGTGTCAATTTGTATATCGCGGAAGTCTAGGTGCTATTTGTGGGACACAAAACAATAGATACTTAATTTTCAGCATGCCAGGTCACGAACCCGCGATCCAAAAAGTGTCGAAGTATGGAATGAGGGATCTGCATATGTTCTAGGAAAATATGTTTGTAAAGCGTAGAACAATAGACACCCAATTTTCAGCTTGCCAGCCCCAGAGCCCCCGATAAAAAAAAATGCTAAATTTGAAATTCATATGGGATCGCTACGGGACAATAAAAGTGCAATGTTCAGCCAGCCAGCTCGAGTCCACCAATCAATTTGTATATTGTCAAAGTCGAGGTGATATTTTCAGGAGACAGAACAATAAAGACTCTATTTTCGGTGCGCCAACCCGCGAATCCGCGATCCAAAAACTGCCTAAGTATGGAATGAGGGATCTGCATATGCTATATAAAATCTCATTCCATACTTTATATAGAGACTATGTCCAAAAGTCCGCGTGTCAATTTGTATATCTCGGAAGTCTAGGTGCTATTTGTAGGACACAAAACAATGGATACTTAATTTTCATCCCACCAGGTCCCGAACCCGTGATCCAAAAAGTTCTCAAGTATGGAATGAGGGATCCTTATATGTTCTAAAACACTATCAATTTGTATATTGTGGAAGTTTGGGTGCTATTTGTAGGAGACAAAACAATAAAGACTCTATTTTCGGCCCGCCAGGCCGCGAGCCTGCGATCCAAAAAATGCCTAAGTACGGAATGAGGGATCCGCATATGCTGTATAAAATCTCATTCCATACTTTATATAGACTATGTCCACAAGTCCATGTGTGAATTTGTATATCGCGGAAGTCTAGGTGCTATTTGTAGGACACAGAAGTCTAGGTGGTATTTGTAGGACACAAAACAATAGATACTTAATTTTCAGCCCGCCAGGTCGCAAACCCGCGATCCAAAAAGTGCCCAAGTATGGAATAAGGGATCCACATATGTTCTAGAACACTATCAATTTGTATATCTCAGAAGTTTGGGTGCTATTTGTAGGAGATGAAACAATAGAGACTCTCTTTTCAGCTCGCCAGACCACGAGCCCGCGATCCAAAAACTGCCTAAGTATGGAATGAGGGATCCACATATGCTGTATAAAATCTCATTCCATACTTTATATAGAAACTGTCTACAAGTCCGCGTGTGAATTTGTATATCGCGGAACTGTAGGGGCTATTTGTAGGACATAGAACAATAGATAATTAATTTTCAGCCCGCCACGCCGTGAACCCGTGATAAAATACAATGTTCAACCAAGCAGCCCGTAGGTCCTCCTATCAATTTGTATACCGCGGAAATATGGGTGCTATTTGTAGGACACAGAACAATAGAGACTATTTTTTCAGCCCGTGAGGCCGCCAAACCGCGATCAAAAAACTGCCTAAGTATGGAATGACTCTTTTTTATATGGCTCATTTGTCGAAATACTTTTATATCACTTGACTGACTAGATTGTGCAAAATTTCTCGTATAATTAAATTTTGCAATATAAATATTTAACAATAATAATTTAGTGTAGGTTAGGTTTTGAATTTGTATATCGTGGAATTGTCACTGCTATTTGTAGAGCGCGGAATAATAGATGCCCAATTTGTTGCCCGCCAACCCGAGAACCCCCGATCCAAAAAAGTGGCTAATTATGGAATTAATACGGAATCACTAAGGAAAAAATAAATGCACTATTGAACCAACCAACCTGCAAGTCCGCCTGCTAATTTGTATATCGTGGAAGTGTAGGTGCTATTTGTAGGACACAAAACAATAGAGGCTCAATTTTCAGCCCACCAGGCCAAGAACCATCGACCCTTCATGTGCCCTGGGTATATCTTCGCCCAACCACTTTTCATACTTTGGTATTTCTTGGAATCGGTTTCGCCATTGTTGCTTCCTTCATACTTGTTTCCAGATACGCAATAATTAAACTTTAATGCTAGTAGCCATCCTGCAGCAACCGTTAAAACTGTCATTAATGTCCAAAAGTCTAGAGAAGATTTGTCATTAGTACGAATTGAACTAAGATTTTCCCAGAAGCATGTTATCCTTTCCAAGTATTCATTTCAAAGGCCACACAATATTTTTTTTTTGTGCACTGACGGGTTGGTGCTTTTAAGAAATTTCTGATTCTTAATCTCTTTTCGACGTCACCGCCACGTTCACACTTTTTTCTAATTGTGCAATTAGTGAGTTGTGATGGTCACATCTCATTCCACATGAACCCTAGAAATTGTCATTGATGAACGAAAGGCTCGAGGAGATATTCCATTGATACGCATTAAACCATAATTTGCGGAGGCTTATATTATCCCTCCCCGATTTTCATTTCAAACATCATCTCGACCAAATGGAAATTCTAAATAACTTCTGGCAGTAGTTCTCTCCACACACAGTAAACACATTGGGGCATAATGGCTAGAGGTTCCACTATTCCAGGGCATATTGTTACTATTCATCTCCCACCGCCCAGTAGAAAAATATGAGATGGTCCCTTGGTACACCGAGAGATATATTTCAAGCCAAAAAATTCCATCGCAACCCTGGCTGGTCAGAGAACCTACCCAGTTGCAGTCATTGCTATTGCAAAAGTTGATGCCATGAATTCCGAGCCGGAAGAATATGATCTGATGGACGATGATACGACAATGGATGATGGCAATGCAGAGAATCTTCCATGTCCTGTGCCCAAATTGAAATCAACCATAATGAATGGACCTTCCCGACTCGGTGATCGCAATCATGACAACACCAAAAGGAGTTTCAGAAAAGAAACTGACAGTGAACGCAACAACCACTTTGCACCGTGAAAGTAGGAATTCCAGAGTTCCAAATTAGTCCATTCCGGGTAGAAGAGTTTCAGTGTAAATCAATGATATGTTGATGCTCCCAAAGATATATTTCAAGCCAAAAAAATATTGTTTAACATTTTCAGGTATCAGGTCCAAAAATCTCGCTCTTGCCATGCATTTTCCTGCTAGTCATCTCCTTCTTCCTAGAATGGACTAATTTGGGCCTCTGCAATTACACGTGCAAGCTGTGCTACTGAATTTTTTTGGACTATGCATAGGCGGTTTCAGCTAAGGGCTATTCCACTTGCCCTGCAACCATTTTCGTCTTCTTTCTGAGGAAAAGCTTCCGAAAAATATCAATTTCAGCAGAGGATGATTCACCAACGAGAAAACTCCAAGGATCTTGCATACTGTAGAACCCATGCCTGTGTTTGTCGCAGATGCCTTCAATGTTTTGGCTCGAAGAACTGGGTCCAATTTCTAAGCATAGATGTATAGTACTCGATGTTTTTCTTATTTTTTTTTTTTAATTTTAAATGGATTTGTTATTAAAAAAAATTTGCCTTGCACTCTTCGTTGCTACCTCTTTTCTGGGTTTAACGCTTGTTCTAATTGGCATGGTTCAGTGCTCTTGTACTTCTTTGATCTTGTGTTTACTAATACCAATGTACAATGTTCTAGCATAATCGTTATTCTTGTTTCTAGACATGCAATTATTAAGTTTTAATGCTAACAACCCATAATGCAATAAGTTTAATACTTGAGTTAATATGTTGCACTGATGGTAGAATGTATGAAGAACACAGTTACACACACACACGTTCCAATAAAATCTAATCTTCCACAAAGCATTTGCTGGCAATTAGTAGAAAAGGAAATTTAGTGGTTAAGTTGATATGTTACAATCATGGAATAATGTATCAAGAACATAGTTGTAGGCATACGTTGCAATAAAATGTAATCTTCAACAACGCATTTGATGACAATTAGTAGATCATGGTTTTGCAACGATGGCGCGCTTCTTTGAAACCAATTCGCGCTTATGAAAACTGCCTTCCGCCTTGCTATTTTCCCACTCTTTTATTCCCTCTAGTTTCTCTTCCTGGTTACTTAATTGTTTTTTTCCCTACAATGCATTGGTCCGCAGCTTCGCAGATTCACGTGTTTGCATTTCCAATGACCGCTTCCCCTTTCTTTAAATTGACTATCTATTGTTCCCTGTCCCACAACTGGCACCCAGAGTTCCGCCATATACAAATTGACAGGCAGAATTGAGCGCTGGTCAGGTCAACATTGCAATTCTACTTTTCTGTGACCTCCAAACAACATTCGGAGCTCCGGTATATACAAATT
This sequence comes from Picea engelmannii, assembly GCA_009831015.1. NCBI lineage: Eukaryota > Viridiplantae > Streptophyta > Pinopsida > Pinales > Pinaceae > Picea > Picea engelmannii. The sequence goes on from ML820580.1 coordinate 100,262, forward strand.
GGCAGATATTCAAAATTACAACCGTTCTTAGATCATGCCCTTTTTTGTGCTGCACATTTTTGCACTGAAAACTTTCGAGAAATACAATTTAACAGTCGGGTCCTCACATATTTAGTGGAACTATTGTCACCCCATTTTGAAGCACATCTGTCCTCTTTCCATACTTTGCCATTTGTTCAAATTTCTTTGGCGAATCATCGGTTTAGCGGGTTGACGAAATATTCAGTTCGTAGTCGTTGTTTCCTGTATCTGCGCCCCTTTTCAATTAGCAGTTGGCAATTATATATAAGATCTTATTGCCACATATGCAATTAGCAATTTCCCTGTTCCATACTTAGCCACTTTGGTGGAATTCCGCAAATATACAAAACGATCACTCAACTACCCCATCATGATCTCTTCCGTTTTACACATTTTGCACTCAAAAATTTCGAAACATGAAATTTCATCGTGTAACACTCGGTTGTCCTGACTATCCCCGTAACCCTTTTTTCAATCCCGTCCGACCGCTTTTCAGAGCTTGCCATTCTTTCCTTGCTCTCCACCCTCTCCGTCACCTTCGCACTTGTCTATAATAAAAGAAAATAAAAAGTTATATATATATATATATATATATATATATATATATATATATCTTGTTTCTAAATATAGAATTACTAGCATTTAATTCTAATAAGTCATCATGCAGAAACCGTATATATTGTCTTTGATGGGTGAAAGGCTCGAGGACATCTCATATTCATGCGCATTAAACCAAAATTTGTGGGCGGATTATATTATCCCTTGCGAGTGTTCATTTCAAAATCATGAAATCTCGTTCACATGGCATGCCCTTCACACATTCACGAAACCTCCATTCCTTAATTGCTCTTCGTCGTACCCGCCACGTTCGCATTTCTAAATATGCAATAACTAAATTTTACTGCTAACATTTCATCATGCACCACCAATACAGGTTGTCATTAATTAGCGAAAGGCTCGAGGATCTTTGCCATTCAGAAGCATTTAACCAAGATTTAGCAAAAAGTTACATTATTCTCTCCAACAATTCATTTAAACCATCATCTGCAGCAAAGCAACCTTCTCATAAACCTATGGCATCAACTCGGCACCAGTTCTATTGAGATACAGTGAATACCTTCGGGCGTGAGGACCAGAACTTCCACTGGTCTAGGGAATTTTCTTATTACTCAACCCCTACCACAAAGAACCAAGTAATTTGGACCTCAGAGATTGCTCATGCATGCTGTGTCCCTGAGGTTTTTGAATGTAAGGACCTGGTCTCTTGGTGTATCGATAAATTTATTACAGGCCAAAGAATTATTCCACAACACGACGGCTCTTCTGTTTCTTTGTCACCTCAGGTCTTCCGCCAGATGCTGAAATTGCCCGAGCCAACATTGACATTCAAAGGAGAAGATTGCAAACAGTTCCTAGCAAAGCATAATAACAGATTGGACATCTTGCCCCATTTTTTGGAAAGGCTGAATCTAGTTCCTGAAGATATTACAAGTATGCAGGTTAGTTCATTTAGAAATCCATTTCGGGAAATTGCCTGGCTGTTTACAAGAATAACGTGACAGGAGTCCACAAGTACTATTTCCCGCATGGCTCTTTATATTTTGTATTTCACAGTCAACAAACAAGCCCTTTTTGATAGGGGCAGGTTAATTTCCCATGAAATCTCTTCCTAATTGTCAATCTACAAAAGGAAAAATAAATTTTATATGTCATCCTATTTAGTTTTTTCAATAGCACATTCCTGTCAATTTCCGCAACTGTCTCTGTCCAAAAAAGTCAACTGCGAATTCCACCCAGTAACGTTCTGGTACCAGGCCTTGTGGAAGCACAAGGCTTCTCACTATTTTTATGATTTTTTTAATGGCTTCATGTCTGTTTTCAAAGTGTTGTTGTTAGGAGAAAATGCTCCCCACATATCTGAACAGGCAACTAGTTTTTTGCACAATAAGGGGACACTCCAACATTTGGATAATTACACTGTCATAAGAATTTTTGGCTCCACGGAACAACCTGCTCTCCTTCCATTTCACGTTATGGACATAATTTTTATTGCAGAAGTAGCACATCAATACAACTACTGGTTCCATCTGTTCCAAAGGAAGAAAAAAAAACAGTTCATTCCTCTTCCTTGGAAAATAGGGGAGTTCGTCTTGAAAAACGTCAACAAAATTGACGATTTCACAACACATTTTAGCATCTCCAACCTCAGATATGCTGAAGACATAAGAGGATTCGACCCCTATGATATTTTTAGACAACATTTACAATCACTTGGCCTGGGTGATTGTTTTGTAAATAAACACCTGGCCAAAAACAGAGACAGTGACGGTCCTGCCTCTGATACCGGTGACGTAGAGACAGTGCAAAGCTGTACTAAATTGTACACGCAACAGGGGAAAGGCCCCAATGACAACAGTGTTCAATCCACAAATACCACTCCAAAAAGTATGACATCCCGAAGAATCTCTCCAATGGATCATCACAACAACAAAGAAACCCAGAGTTCTTCAAACAGAGGAGGAGATAACGACCCTCCACACTCTAAAATTGATAGTTCTCATAAGCTTCCAGTAGAGAAGAAGAGGAAAAAAAATTTGGGTCAGGCAGAAGAGCAGGAAATTCAGAGTTAGAACATGGAAGTTGACACTGATCTGGATGCCATGTTCCCCTTCCTTGATCAGCCCCAATACAACATCCACCATAGCCATCCAATGGACATATCTGTTACCCAAAATTTTGATGAAGATGAATCCTTCGTGTTCCAGAGCATTTTCTTTGATAGCCAGAACAAAAGATTGATATTTGAGAAAAAAAATGTTAAAAATATCAAAGGCAAATCTCATTCAGAGGTTGACATTGCCAACATGCAGCCATCCCAAATCTGTCAACTTCACACCGCAACCGGAGAAGCACTTCATGATTCCATTGGACGCATCGAAACTGAGAATGCCAAACTGAAGGACTGAGTCAAGGAGTTGGAAGATGCTTTAATTCCTATGCCATTGCTTGCCAATCCTTTGGCAATAGCCATGCCTGGCAGTCCTACACCCAATGTAAAAGCATCCTCCACCCTGCTCGCATCCTGTAAAGGATATGTGGAGAACAATATCAAAAAAAGAATGGAACTAGTTACCCAGGTGTGAAAAAGATCACAAACCATCGCTTTCCTTGGAGCCAGGGCACATAGCTTTCTCGAGCTTTTGCAAGCCGAATTAAAAGATGAAGAAAATTTCTTTTTAAAAATGGTCATCCCTTTTGGCAAGATTGTCAACAATATGATAGAAACAAAAAGAAGAGAAGAAGATCTTCCATCCAAAAACCGGATCGGCCAATTGAATGCATGTTGGAAACAAAAAGTAAAGAACCTTTGTCTCATTGTTCAATCATGTGAACAAGCCATAGCGAAGAAAGATAAATTATTCACAAAGTTGTCAAGTATAGACTTAGCAAGGAAAACCAATGACTTACAAGACCCCCTCTTAATCGCAAACTCCTTGCCCTTAACCAGGTAAGATTTCAATAAACAGGTTGCTATCTTGAATACCTTGTCTCTCGAAAAGTTTTACAACATCCTTCAATTTGATCAAGCTCACGTCCATGAATGGCTAGTCAAATATGCAGTACAGAATGATGAAATTCATCAGGCTCTCTCTAATCTTTCTATCGACTTCCAGAAATTAGAAAACAAAGTTTTCAACATCAAAATTCGGAATGAGATCAACGTCACCCGAATGAGAAGCTATATTGAAGAATGGGTTGAAAGGCAATTGAAATAAGCCGCCAACGAAAGACAACAGGCAGTTCCCGACATTCCAACAACCATGGAGAACATCCTTGAAACCGCAATCATCGTTGACATCAATGAAATGACAACCGCAAGCAAATATCCAAAGCACTCATATGTACCCTCACTGTAAGTTTAGTCATCGCATATTTCTCTATTTCTCAGCCCGATTATTCCACTTTCTTAAATACAGATGTATAGGCAAACACTTATACCTTTCCATTTATTTTCTTTTGCAACTATTGCACTCTATCTTCTTTCCACAATCCTGTTTCTTGTACATATTTCTCTAATGGTCCGTGAGAGCCCCAATCCTAGTCTACATGATAAACGCATTGGAATTCCGATTTATATGTAATAGACTTTAATTTTTTTGTATATTTCAAAATTTGCAATAGTATGTAACAAACTTTCATTTTTTCACATACTTGAAAAAAAAATGCATTTAAATTTTTATATGTTACAGACTCTATTCTTATCTTTCCACATTCTGTATAACAAATGCATTTGTTTTTTAATATGTTAGACTTTTATTCTTATCCTTCAACAGTCTGTATGGCAAATGCATCTACTATTTTATATGTTACACACTTTTCTTTTTTTATATATTTCAAAATAAATGGCGTTCAATAATGCAAGCGTCATTTACATATACCCCATGTTCACAAATGCATTTAAATTTTTATATTACTTATCTCCTATTAATTTTATGTCATCATATATTTTTATCTTTCACCAGTCCATATGGAAAATGCATTTAAATTTCCAAATTTAATCTTGCACTGTCAACAATTTTTTTACTTTGTTATATACTTTCAAAAAATTTAGGTTTGCTATATACTTTCAAAAATTAGATGCTGTTGTGCATGTCGACTGTCATTTACTTTTGCCCTATCTTCCATGATATACATTTTGCACAACATTTCCCTGATATGCATTTTGCACCAAACACTTCGTTTCATTTACAATTCGACCCCATTTTCCACAATTTTCTTTCTAACCTCCTTGGCAGGGATTGCGTTGCCACACAGCCTTGTTTTTAACTAGTGAGTTAAAAATAAGGGTATTTTTAATGGAGACTTAATAAGTGGAAAATTTTGGAAATGTTTTGTTCTGTAAAATGATAATTGATAAATTTAAAATCTCGAAAAATTTATTTAGAGAATAAAATGGAATTATGATGTTTTATAATTTTGGAGTAAGATTTAAAAAAAAAAAATGTTAATAGCTCAAAATCCAAAGATATTTTGTAAATGCTAAAGTTATATCTATACAAATTATTAGTTTCACTTAACTTTCTTTCAAAAACACTGAATTATGATAAGTTTTATCACCTTTTAAAATAATAATAATAATAATTTTGTAAGAGAATTTTCACTTAAAAGAGAATCAAATATTAAATTATTGTCATTTTAAAAAGTATACAATATTTATATAATATTATATTAGTTTTTTAAATTTATTCTAAATGCTGAAGTATTTTTTATTTCCATATTTTATAATATAAATACAATTTATTCAT
>ML820580.1:105638-132618 GCA_009831015.1 Picea engelmannii
ATATTTATATAATATTATATTAGTTTTTTAAATTTATTCTAAATGCTGAAGTATTTTTTATTTCCATATTTTATAATATAAATACAATTTATTCATAATTTTATGACAACTCTTTTACAAAGCCCTATTTAAAAGGAAAAAAAGGTACTATATTAATTGAAAAACGGTGTTAATGCTGCCCACCTCGGTTCAAATCCTAGCTAAACTGCTAGGTATGGTTTGTGGGATATTATGTGAGGCCAAGGAGTTATAGTGGAAGCACTCCCAAACTAGTTACTGATGTACAAAAAAAAATAGAAAACAAGAGCATCTTTGGCACCTATGTAAAAAAAATAAAAATAGAAAATAAGAACATCTTTTGCACCTATTGATTCTAAGTGGTTCTGGAGGCAAATTCTAACTCATAAAATTAAAGAAAATAATATGGTTTCCAAAACAAGAGCATCTTTTGCACCTATTGATTCTAAGAGGTTCTGGAGTCAAATTCTAACTCGTAAAATTAAAGAAAATAATATGATTTCCTTGAAGGAGTGGAATTACTACCTTAAAAATATTTATGAATCCCCTAACACCATGAATAACAATCTCAATGTTCCTACAGAGGACGAAGTTTTTTCTATGGAAAACAGAGTTTGGGGTGAAGCAACTCACGAATGGGAAAGCTAAGAACATTGAAGGCCATCACGCTGAAATATTAAAAAGTGGAGGGCAAGTCCTCATCTCTCACATACACAAACTCTTCGATTTAGTAGTTAAAAAGGACTTCCCTAAACCCTAGACACAAACCCTCACTGTAACTATTTTTAAAAGTGGAGATAAAAACAATCCCTCTAACTATAGGGCCATTATTATTAGCTCCATTTTATCCAAGTTGTACGGTGAATTATTCTAGAAAAGAAGATTAGAATCTAGCTAAAGTTATCCTTATGACCATTGTGGAGGAGTACCATAATAACAAAACCAATCTCCTTTGTTGTTTTGTTAACTTAAAAAAAGCTTTTTACACAGTGCTTAGGACAAACCTTTGGAATAGGTTGGAAGAGTTAAAGGGTCCTTTCGAATTGAGGGATATTGTGGCAAGGTTGTATGAAAATGTTATTGTCAAGTTTAGAAACATATACGACTGGTTAGAAGAAATTAACTGTAATATAGGAGTTAATCAAGGCTTTCCCTTTTCTCCAACCTTTTTTGGCATGTACATTGACAAGTTAGAAGAGTGTTTGGAATAAGCAGATTGTGTGAGCCCAACTCTCCCTAGTATAGTCATCATTCTTCTTCTACTAAGGATATTGTTCTTATGACAAGAAGTCCCCGTGACCTTGTCAAGCAACTAAAAATCCTCAAGGATTTGTGTGCCCATACGCGTATGACTGTTAATATTGACAAAACAAAAGTTATGATAATTAAATATAATAAGACCACCTACGACAATTTTGTTTATGAAAACAACTTGGAGAAAGTTCCTTCATATACATATGCAGGAATCTATATTCATCATAAACTCTACTAGAACTATAACATCCAGAAAAGAATAAATAAAGAGTGGAAAACTTATTATAAACCTGGAAACAATTATAATTTCTTTCTTCTTAGACAAATGCGGTAGATGTGATATATCTTTCTTTCGTAAGGTGGATGTGGATGATGTGATTCAAAATCACTACTAGATACCAACTTCCAAGCAATAACTCTCATATGATGTCTTGTCTACAAGAGTTCTGATAATTTTTATTTTATTTCCATCCAACACGTGAAGATGTACGAATCCATGTTTCTGTTACAAAGTATAAGCTTCTCCTCACCATTGTAACGAAATATAGATTTTCTTGTTGTACATTAAAGTGGAGAGTGGGCAGGTGGTAGGGTCGATACCAGGGTGTAAAATTGAACCCGTCACAGTCCGTCAAAGGCCTTCCAACACATCCCATAAGTACGATTGAAAGAATACACGTAAAAAAAAATGTCTATTTTTGTTTTTGCTAATTTTTCAAGAAATGGAAAGTAAACTTTGAAATTTCACAAGAAGGGTAGAAATTTAAAGGGTCCATCATATAATTTGGTCAGACTCACTAATCACATTCCCAATTCCTGACTCCGAGTGACGAATCACCTGTTGGCTCATGTCGTCATTGTCGCGTCTTTAGTGGTTCCACTTATTACATTGCGATTTGCATTTAAGGAAAATATTGTGTTGCGCGAGTCCCCAATCATACATATAGACAAATAAAAATAAAGTACAACCTAAAGGCTCGATATTAAAAATAGTGAAATTAGGTGGATGTGCATTAAAGGCGGCTGACCTTTTCTCTTCATTAATAGAAGCTATCACCACAACTATAGGAATGTCGATAATGGACATAATCTTTCATTTTAAAGTAATTGGTTTTAATAATTTTTTTTCATCCATGGATGCTGGCCGGGACGCCGCTCCTTCACCCCCCTTGCCAGAACTCGAAGGTTTCAGGAAGCTTGTTGCTGGAGCCTCCAAAAGACCGTTGTTTGCAACACAACATAAATTTGTAAAGAAGTTGGACTACATCCCAATCGTGGAATTGCCAATAGAACAAACATGCAGATCGACAGTCAATCTCACAGATAGAGGGCTCATCGGGCAGTTTATCGGGCTCTAGCCCTCTCCCAAATCCGTTGAAGCTTGGGTGTAGAGGAACTGGACGCTGCTCATCTCAAAAGGAATCAAGAGTCACTTTGTAAGGAAATGATTTTTTGTATTCGTGTTTGAAAGCTTTGAGGAAAAAAACCTCATATTCAGAAACGACCCATACTTCATGGGGCCTCAGGGTTTATATTTGAACAAATGGACCCCTGACTTCGATCCAGCCTAGGATGTGCCATCCGCCGTTCCAGTTTGGGTCCGCCTACCTCATCTCCCATTACATTGCTGGAATAAAAAATCACTGCATGCTATCGACAACACGCTTGGAAGGTATATAGACCAAGCAGTGCAAAAAGACCAGTACTCATGTGCACAGATCTGTGTGGAGGTTGATCTGGAAGTAGGGTTACCATATGCAATCAAACTAACTGCTGCAGATTGGATGCATATACAGGAGTTAGATTATGAGCAGTTACCCTTCAAATGCCGGCACTGCCATGGCTACAACCACTTTGCAAGACACTGCAAAAAAAAGAACGTAGAAGAGAGTGAGAATGAGAAAGAAAAACAATGGTCACAGTGTAGAAAGCAGGGACAACAAAACCTAGAAGTAAAGGAATAACAAAGGAAAGCAACCACGGGCAATCGGGGCAAGAACAAACAGACGAGACCTCCAATCCCATGTTGAAATCAGGATCTCAAAATGCAGAGCCTAGCAAGGCCATAGAAGAACCAGAAGTAAATATGGATAGCAGTGAACAATCAAAACCCTTCCCAAACGGGAAAGGCATAGAGGAACAAGGGAAAACGACGGGAACCTCGGAAGTAGCCCCCTCTCCCTCATACATCGACATAGCTAGAAATAAAGTATTAGAATCACCAAGCTCCTCAGAGGATGAGATCCTAGAAAGGCCTGCCAAAAGAGCAGGAAGAAAGTCTCATAGAGAAGCAAGGGAGGAAGAAGAAAAAAGACAAAAGACCCAAGGAAGTCAACCTACCATAGAAATGTCAATTGGTAGAAACACAAGGACAAGTCCCCCAAAAGGAGGAGGCCCAACCACCGCCAACAGTAAGTAATGAGAATCGTTTCTTGGAACTGCAAAGGTTTGGGGAACCCGTCGAAAATTGAAGCGGTCAAGGACCTAATGAAAGCGGAACCAACAAACATCCTCATGCTCCAAGAGACAAAAATCGAAGGGGAAGCCCTTCTAAAGATTAGCAAAAAGAAATGGCAGAAGAATAGAGGAAAAACAATAAGTGCAAGGGGCTCTTCTGGAGGAATAACAACCTTGTGGAAGGAAGATCAGTTCAGGCTTGTCAACTCCTACAATACACACCACTGGAGTTTCACAGAGCTGAAGCACATAGCAAGTAAGTTAACCATTGCATTATTCAATTTATATGTACCAGTATTGTATTCTGAAAATAAAGATTGTTGGAAAACATTAAATGAGTTTCTAGAATTGAACTGCCCAAATAATATAATCATTGCTGGAGACCTTAATCTAGTGATGAATGAAAAAGAAAAGAGAGGAGGTAGGAACAACAAGGATCAAATGATCTATGTAGTAGAAGACACGATACAACAATGGGACCTAATGGACTTTAAACCAAGAAAAGGGCTTTACACCTGGACCAATAATAGGACAGGCGAAGATCACATATCCGCCAGATTGGACAGGTTCTTGGTCCAAAGCACTATGTTGTCGGAAAGGAGGCTTATCTCCACAACCATTCTTCCCAAGCTTACCTCGGACCACAAACCCATCCTGCTATTGCTAGAGGAGGAAGAGAATCTGGGGCCAATCCCATTTAGATTCAGTCCACTATGGAATGGAAAGAGTGGTTTTGCAGAGACAGTCCAACTGGCATGGTCCACCTCAGTCACTGTCTCTCCCAACTATGTATGGGAACAAAAATTAAAAATAACAAAAAAGGCCCTCAAGGAATGGAGCAAACTCCCAACAAACACTCCCAATAACCAAAGAAAGGAGTCAGTGCAACAACTGGAAAATCCACAGAGTGAAATGGATACAATAGATATAACTAAAACATAATTGGAAAAGGAGCAAGCAACCTAATGTAAAACATTCCGCTCCTTCAGAAATTAAGAAGAATATTGGAGATTAAAGTCTCGTAGTCTTTGGCTGGAAGCTAGAGATATAAATACAACCTACTTCCATCGACAATGTAGAGCTCGTCTCTCCAGAAATCACATCACAAAGATTACAACCACCGATGGGAGGCTTTGCAAAAGAATAGATCAAATAAAAGTTGTTGTTGCTTTACATTTCCACCAACTATACAACAAAGAGAATGATGACAGTGAAGAAGGCAATAAAGAATTCCTCAAGAACATTCCGACACTGGTCACTAAAGAGGACAACACAGCGTTATTGAAGCAAACCAATGAGGAAGAAATCAGCAAAATCATCTGGTCCATGGACCCTGACAAAGCCCCCGGGCCATATGGGTTTACCATTCATTTTTACAGGATATGCTGGGATATAATCAAATCAGATCTTACCAGAATGATAAAAGGATTCCTACAGAAAGAAAAATTGGGTGGTAGTACCAATTCAACTTTCCTTGCATTAATCCCGAAAGAAACAAATCCCGTCTCCTTTGACAGGTTCAGGCCAATCTCTTTATGTAACGCCTCTTACAAGATAATTGCAAAACTCCTTGCAAATAGAATAAAGCCATTGTTGGGAAAACTCATCTCAGATTCGCAAGGAGGCTTCGTCAAAGGGAGACACATTCTGGACAATGTAATTCAAGTCCAGGAAGCCATGCATTCCAGTAATCTCAGAAAAGAGAAAGGCATGCTGATCAAGTTAGACATGGCCAATGCCTTCGATAGAGTAAAGTTGTCCTTCCTATACCAAGTTCTCCTCTCCTTCAGATTTGAGCAAGAGTTTGTAAATTTGATTAAATCCTACACCAACAGCCCTTGGATAGCCCCTTTGGTAAATGGGAGGCTAGCTGATTTCCTCAAAACCTCGAGGGGGTTGAGGCAAGGATGCCCCCTCTCTCCATTTCTATACATTTTGATGGCGGACATGCTTAGCAGAAAGATGGAGTAGGAGCTACCCCGGGTTTGAGAATAATGAAGGATCTTAAACCAATAAATCATGTCCTGTTCGCGGATGATTCCCTTATGTTGGGAGGATCTTCTAATAGAATAGCCTTTTCATTTAAAGACACTCTTCAAGCCTACTGCAAAGCATCCGAAGCATTGATAAGTGAAAGGAAAAGCGTTGTCTATAGTTGGAATGCAGAAGAGGATGAAACCTAAAAAATAGCTCGCAATCTGGGGTTCAATGGATATTCAAAATGGGACAAGATTAATTATCTTGGGCTTCCATTAACACTGGGCACAAACAAAGTCAATCTGTGGGAAGAAGTATTAACAAAAATCAAAGGCAAAATTACTGCATGGGACGGTCAATGGCTAACTCATGGAGGCAAATTAATCCTGATAAAATCTGTTCTTTCATCTCTATCGATCTACCAAGCGTCCTACCTCATGGAACCAAAGTCGATTTCAGGGAAAATCAACAAAATCATGAGAGATTTTTTGTGGCATGGTGGAAAAGGTAACCAAGGTAAATTTCACCTGGTCAAATGGGAGACAACAAAGCGAACTCTGAGAGAAGGCGGTCTTCAAATTCGAGATCCAGATCTCGCCAACACAACATTGGGTTGTAAGATATTGTGGAATCTTCAAAACGATCCCAATCATCCCGTTAACAAAACGCTGAGGCATAAATATATACCGAATGCAAAACTTAGAAATCTTCAGAATGCCAATAGCAGGAGGAGCACACTGTTATGGAAACTCTGTATCAAAGGAATTCGATTTTTCATGCAAAAACTGTACCGCATCCCAAGAAACGGCAAGCGTGTAAAACTGTGGACAGATCGGATAATGGGGCATTCACCTTTAGCATCAAACACCAACCTGCATGAAATCTGTGAGTTTCTAGAAAACAAAGGAGAAAATAGCATTTATGACATTTCGAAATGGGATGACATTGGTTTCTGGACAGATTGGAATTTCAACAATGTACCAGATCATCTCCTTCAGCAAACAACAATGCTTAAAGAGGAGCTACGCGATGCAGCTCTGGTGCACTAGTCAGAAGATGATAAATGGGGCTGGGGACCTTCAGGAATATACTCCTCAGCCAAAGGCTATGAATTTCTACAACCTCAGAGAGACAGAACCCTCCCTGCAGGATTTTGGATGGAGGTATGGGATTCAACAGTGCTACCCAAACTAAATTTCTTCTTCTGGACATTAATACATAAAAAGATCCTGACTGGTGAAAACTTAATGAAAAGAAATATCGTTGGTCCGCATAGATGCTCATTATGAAAAGAAGCCATGGAAACCATGGATCATCTGTTCGTAGACTGTCTATTTGAAAATAAAGTCTGGATTCTCATACTCCATGGTCTCAAGGTTGCTTCCCCCACTAAAATTTCAGTAGTAGACCTATTCTCTACATGGAAGGACCGATACCCTTTGCTCTCAATCAACTCCTTATGGGCTAGAGTCTAGATCACCATCCCCAAATTTGTATGCTGGAAGCTCTGGCTTGCTAGAAATGAGAAGACATTCAACAATGTAGCCTGGACCCCCAATATGGTAGCAGCAAAAGAAAAAGGCCTTCTCCTAGAAGCTTTGAACTCTCAAAACCTCAAAGTTGATTCTTTGTTGCAGCAGGAGGAAAAGAGTTAGCTCGGTACCTTTGTGTTTACCCAACGGATCCACAACATTGAAAAACCCCATCTCAATCCTGAGTGGAGGCAAAGAGATAAGGATGAAACATTCCAGAGTTGGTGGAGGAAGCAAGGAATAACTATAGCTTTCTTTGACGGTGCTTCCAAGGGAAACCCTGGGATAGCGGGAGCTGGAGGACTTATATACTCTTTTTATGGGAGCATAAAAGAAACCTTCAGCTGGGGACTAGGACAACGAACCAACAATCAAGCAGAAATCCTGAGTTTGATAAAAGTCTGCCATATAGCCAAAGAAAGAGGACACTGGGAGCTGCAAGCATTTGGCGACTCTGAAATACTGATCAAAATGATACATTTGAAAGGTCAGTTTAATGACACTTGCTTAAACAAGAATCTGCAAAGGCTGAGATATATCCTACAAGAATTCACCTCCTTCAAATGCTATCATATTCTTAGAGAATCAAACAAAGAAGCAGACAAATATGCCAACAAAGGTTGTCTCTTCGCCCAAGGAGACCTCAACATAAATGATGGAGATCCAGTAAAAATTTGTATCCCTTGAAAAAGACAACAACTTGTAATAGGAAAATGTAGAAGTCCTGTACTGAAGGTTGTAAGGCTGCGGCCAGTTGGAGTTCCCTATTAATAAAAATCCATACCCGTTTTAGTTAAAAAAAAGAAAAGTAATTGGTTTTGTGTACTTCCAATTGCGGCCCATCATCGTAAGCCATCCTTGATCACCAGAGAATAAACGACAATGAAATCTGCACACGTGATAATAAAGGGCCAATTCTATCCCTCTTCCTTCAAATCTTGTTTCTTCCTTTTGTTCGGTTCCAATTGTTGGGGATTCTTATCCTCCCCCCATAGCCACGCCTTTGGCCTCTTCGTTGGGAACATTGGTCCCTGGTGTTCCTTTAGCTAGCTTGGTTATTCCTTTGGATTCAATGGGTGAAGATGTGGTTTTAGGGGAATCTGGTCCCATCTCTCCTTGGGCTTCCACAAGTATAGATTCTACTACCCCCTTGTCAACTACTCCTTTGGTCTCGTCTGAAGGAGAAACTAACCCCTCTCCTTGTGTGACCCCACTGGCTTCCAAAAACTTGTCATTGGATGATAGTAGGGTCCATATGCTTTGTGTAACAGGTCCACTCTAAAAGAGGAATACTTATTGGGTGGTGAGGTCGTGCTAGGAGGGCGTGGCTTGGGTTCCTTATCTCGTGGTTCCTTGTCTGTCAGAGGCAGGGGTAGAAAGTCTCACCTTCTATTGGCTCAAGCTCGAGCCAGATTAGATTTGGCCTCAAGTAGGAAATACTCCATCAAATGGGTGCTTAGAGCAAAGCAAACCTAAGGGGAGGTTACCACATGAAAGTCATGTCTTTCAATTGTCGAGGGTTGGTGAACCCATCCAAAAAATCATCTTTGCGAAGGTTGGTGGACTTTTTATCTCCGAAAGTAATTTTTCTACAGGAAACTATGGGGGTTAGTGAATCAGTGGCGACGGTTTTAGAATCTTTGCTCACTAGATGGGATTTTGTTGCGGTTGATGCCAGGGGACGCTCTGGGGGATTGGCTACTGGGTGGTTATTAAAGAAGTGTAATTGGGAGAATGTTTGAGGTTTTGAATCGGGGATCAGGCTAAATATTTTCTTTGTAGAGTTGGGTCATCCGTCGACTCTTGTAAACATCTATGGCCCCTAGATCAATCCTTATTGAGCCTGATTATCATAATCATGTGGTTGTCTAGTTTATGGAAAAATTGAAAAGGATCAAACAAACAACTATTACTTGGGTTCATGAAAAAAAGGTTAAGGAGGATCATGAATTGAGTCACATTGAACAATTTCTTCAGGAACCGCAGGAAGGAAATGGGCATCGTTTTATTACTCGCGATGAAAAGGAGAATCTGGTTAGGTTGGAGAAAAGGAGAAGAGATTTACTGGAGGAAAAAGAAGATCTGTGGAGGTTAAAGAGACATGATTTATGGCTCTCATGTGGGGATAAGAATAAAAAATTATTTCATGCATATGCCAAAGGCAAGAAATGTCAAATACAATATGGGAATTAAAGAAGGCGGATGGAGAAGGAGTACACACTTTTGAAGGACTGGCTTCCATGGGCATTGATCATTTTTAGGACCTATTCAAGGATCAGGAGGGGACTTCCATTGCAGAAATTGTTCAAGTAGCTAGGTTATTTCCATGTTTTGTGGAGGAGGAGGACAATAAGAAATTAATGGCAGTGGTCACAGAGAAGGAATTATTGGAAGTCATTCACTCTTTTCAAAAGGGAAAAAGTCTCAGGCTTAATGGTTGGCCTATTGAATTTTACCTGGGATTCTTTGATCTGGTGGGATGTGACGTATTGAAGGTGGTGGAAGAATCTCGGGTGGATGGTCACATTCATGATCCTATTAATTCAACCTTTATATCCCTTATACCAAAGACAGATAACCCCTCCTCCTTTGATGAATTCTAGTCAATTTCCTTATGCAATTGTGTTTACAATATCATATCGAAAGTTATTAGTAGAATATTAAAGGTTATCCTTTCAAGAAATATTTCAAGTGAACAATTTGGATTTCTGGCGGGTAGACAGATACATGAGGAAATTGGGGTAGCACAAGAAGGTCTGCACAGTATGAAAACCAAAAAACTTAAAGGGGCTGTAGTGAAAATAGATCTTTCCAAAGCATATGACAGAGTAAATTGGCTTTATATCATGATGTTACTAATACACCTAGGTTTTGGGGTGGATTTTTACAAATTGGGTGATGGGATGCCTATCCACTATTTCCTTCTCTATCATGCTTAATGGCTCAACTACCTCATTTTTTCATGTTGAAAGGGGGTTGAGGAAGGGGTGCCCTTTGTCCCCACTTCTCTTCCTTCTAGTGGCATAGGGTCTTAGTCGTTTTCCGGAGGAGGCAAAGAACTCAGGTAGGTTCAAAGGAATAAAAATTTCTCAGGTAATGTACATCTCCCACTTGCTCTTTGTAGATGATATATTAATATTTTGTGATGGATCAAGGCTCGATACTGATACATTGTGTGAAGGTCTTACACTATTTAAAAGGGCTACAGGTATGATGATCAATGACCATAAATCTACCATTAATCTTGCATCATTGGAAGTAGATGAGATACATTACATTACTTCAAATATCCCCTTTCAGGTGCTTGAGATGGATGTGGGGCCAAAATATCTTGGATTTCAATTAAAGCCAAATGACTACAGGAAGACACACTGGATGTGGCTCATTGAAAAATTAGAAAAAAGGCTGAAGGTGTGGAGCCATAAGTGGTTGTCAAGGGCTGGGATGCTTGTACTAATTAAGTCAGTACTGGAGGGAATCCTGATTTATTGGATGTCCTTATCTTGGATCCCAAAATGAATCCTGGAAAATGCAAGGAAAAATTGTTTTTCCTATTTGTGGACGGGAAACAAGGAAAAGCAGGTCATGTCGTGGGTCCGATGGGAGAGGATTGTGGTTCCGAAGGCCTTAGGGGGATGGAGGCTGAAAAACATATTCCTTTTCTCCAAAGCTCTCATAGCTAAGTGTACTTGGAGGTTGATCAACACTTCCAACCTATGGACCAGAGTTGTTCACCATAAATATATTGTGCCTCTATCCATTCATGATTGGGTTCAGGATCCAATCAAAATAATTTATGGTATCTCTATTATTTGGAAAGCTATAATTAAGGCATTTGTGTTGATTGGGAATGTTCTGGCTTGGAGGATTGGTTCAGGCAGGATGGTCCAGATTGGACTAGATCCGTGGGCAGGAAGTAATCTTGGACATCTAATGAATGCTAGGACTCATTTGTTGTTGGTGCGTGGGGGGTATATACACTTAGCACAAGTTGGGGACCCAGCCACAACCAATATTTGGAAACAAGGATCGTTGTCTAGGTGGAGGTTGGGACTTTATGATGATGCTATCACTCATTGGGACAGGTATGTATAGGCATTAAAGGTTGCTAATATTCGCTTGACTGATAGGGAAGATGAGTTACTCTAGGATAGTTATCTGGGAGGGGTTTATACTCCAAAAGCAAGATATGCACAACTAAGTGTGGATATACACCAGCGTGAACAACTATGGTGGTGGAAGAAACTATGGAAACAACACTTCCCGACAAAAGGGAAGATCCTGGTCTGGTCGATTATGGAGAACAAAATTCCAACTTGGGACAATATTCAAAATAGGCAGTTCAATGGTCCAGGATGGTGTCCACTTTGCAAAGAACAAATGGAAACGATGGATCACCTTTTCATGCATTGCGTATTTACCAGGGGGGTTTGGGAAGAATCCCAAACCTTGATAAATACACATTGGCATTGGCAAGGTATTTATTTTGGTGATGCCTTGAGGGATTTGCTGAATGTGATAGGGAACCATGATTCAAGGGAATTTCCTATCATCATATCTTGGGGGATCTGGATGGTTCAGAACAATGGTATTTTCAAAGATGAGGTCACTATGAAAACTAGAATGGTTGCTATGTCTATTGGTATCCTTAATTACTTCTCTAAATCGGGAGGGGAGGGGGTCAGTCTTGCCCAAATTGTTAGGGAGGAAACTTTTGATAATTCCAGTTTTTGGGGATACTTTGATGGGGCTGCATCAGAGGATCAACTTTTGTGTGGAGGGGGTGGTTGTATATATCCCTCAGTTTCACATTTTTACGTTATCAAATCTGGTTTGGGGGCTGTAATACCCCAAGGATGTGCCCCAATTGAATTATGAATTGTAATTATGTTTTATAGGCTAGTGATCCAAGTTTATATAAGTTGGTGGGCTTATGTGTTTATTAGGCCAGAGAGCCTAAGTGTTGAAGGCCAAGAGCTTTATTTTTGTACATGTAATGATGCACATTATTAATATAAAAACATCTCTACGTGTGGACCGACCACGATGAATGAGTGATGGGGGACTAAGCTTCCACAAAGTCTGGGTAAGGGAGAGGGGGCTGAAAGGTTGGGAGAAGGGCTAAGCTTAAGAGCTTAAGACCTTGGGGATACTAATTAAATATTATTCCAAAGCTGTATAAATGTTTATGTTTTATCCTAAATTCCTGGAAGGGGGAACATGTGCAAAATGGGGAGCATGCAACCCCAAGGAGACAGGTGTCAACCTGAGCGCACGTAGTTAAAACCAATGAAGGGAGTCATGTTGGGGGTTCGACCTCCCATTTTTCCATCCTCCGTCTAAACTCACGGGTGTCCATGATCGACCTCTCTTTCGTTGTTTGTTCTAGGGAATTCTTACCTGAACCGTTAAGTCTCTGCATGGGATCTCTGTACACCCTCATGCATCTCTGAAACTAGAACCATGAACCCATCCTATGTTGTATGGTTGAGAAACCCAAAATTTCCTGAGTCGTGTTGTGCTATTCCAGTGGGTTGTTGTGGTCGCACAGTTCCTGACCGTGTGATATTGCTGCCATTGATTGTGTGTTGTTGAGCCTTGTTGTTGTGTCCTCACTGTGCTGGAATTGGTCAAGAGAACATGTTGCGAATCCTATGAGTGACTCTCTCCAGGTGAGAGAGTGCGCGGAGGAAGTGATAACTCCTGGAAGGGGTCAAGTAGCTGCCACAGAGCTCAGAGACTTCCGGTCCGGTCTGTTGCTGAAGCCCAAGGCAAGGGAGATTTAGCAACCGAAGGACTTTCCGGGTGACAGTGAAGGCGTATACTCTTGGGGTGGGACAAGCATGTGGGGAATGAGGTTCTGTGAGCAGTGGGCGTAAGTGACTCCTGGGAGAGAATCCTTCCTCTGTAACTGTGTGTCATCCATTGACCTTGCTTAGCCTAGGATTCCTTGCCTGATGGAGCTTAGTCCTAGCTCAGGGGTGAGCTACTGCTGAGAGTGATGAGCAATGCGGTCTAAGGCCGGGATGTTCGTGGAAGGTCTGCATGCAGTTGGTGGAATTACTACAGTTTCAAAGATAAGTATCAGTTTGTGCTTAATATTATGTTTTGCATGCCTGTGATGCTTATATGTTATCATGTATTCTATTGCACATATGAATTATTGTTAATGTCCTTGATGATGTATATTAGCAGTAATCATGTGCTTACTCGGTATTGTTTAGAAAAATCTGTTAATTAGATTTAATATGCATGTTATATATAAGTATGAGAATGTTCTGCGTAGAAGCGTTGCCTGACAAGTGGGTTGATGGTCGGGGATGTTACATTTCAGTATCAGAGCTCAAAAGGCTAAGTTAAGGTTGTGTTTGGTAGCATTGCTCGGCCTGTTGGTGACCGAGGATGTTACAATATGGTATCAGAGCTATGGTTATACACTGAGCCTGGATGGGCCATGTTAGTGGAAGTTGAAGCAAGATTTTCGAAAATAATCATTGTCGAAGTAGACAAAATTCGAGTTCTGACCCAAGCTTTCAACGCTAAGCCTAGATGGGCCAGATAAGTGATCATTAGACCTGAGGTTTCAGGTGGAAGTTGTGTGAGGAAGAACCAATTTTTGGACCCTATAATGTTCCGGAGTGGCAAGGGGTTGCTTGGCCATGTTAGAAAGCTCAGGAGGTGTAGCGATATAGTAAAACTGCAACCGGTGTGGTATATGGCCACAAGGAGAGAGAGAGCTCAACACCAGAAGTGTTGGAGCCATAGGATCTGTTTGGGAGGAAATGAGATCCCTCATGACCGTCAGATCCGGAGAAGGTGCATGAAAGTTATCCTGGAAACCTTTCGGGGATTCGACTATCGGGAGAAACGAGATGTGCGGATGCACGAACTTCTAATGCCCAAAACTCCGAAACGAAAAGTGAGTAGGGTGGGACCCAATGATGTCACCGAAGGTGAAGTGGACCTTCCTAGATCTTCCACGTGCCACCACCTTAGTTGGTGAAAGCTCTACTATGTGGGCCCGAAGGGAAAAGTAGATCGAAATTTCAGATGTCGAAATATTGGGAAGAAACAAGTGTGGGAACTCTCAAGGTCTTAAGTCCCGAAGTCCCGAAGTCCCGAGGTCCGAAGTCCTGAAGTCCAGAAAACTTCGAAGATGGAAATACCATAGTGGATTTCAACCGTTGGATGATGGGTAAACGTGGACTGTTGATCCACTCAACTTCGCGAGCTCGGTAATCGGAACCCCGAGAGATAGTTTTGTGTGCTTTGAAATCTCTGAAGACTGAAAGCCCAAGTAACACCTAGTAGTTTAGCGTTTGGTCATGGCCCGTGATTGCATGGGTTGGGTACTAAGAAAGAGGGGGCTATCACCCGAAAGTTACAGAGCCGAGCAGATCTCAGAAGATTCGTGAAATCAAAATATTTTCTTAAATCAGATTGGTTTTGAATGTGTGCAATTTATTAAGGAGAGATGCCCTGACAAATTTTGGTTGTCTGCACATTGTGATTGCATAAGTTTGACAAGTGCTAGAACCAATTAGAATCGCCTCGGAGTGCAAAGAAATGGAAGAGGCATGGATTGCCTCCAGTTCAGAGAACGAAAGAGAAGGAATGGAAGTCCACTTGGGAGTTGAAGGCTCGAACTCCAATGGGCACAGAAAGGAAATGGATAAGGAAGGGCATATGATGAAAATCATTGAAAAATTGTAGAAAGATGCCCAAACTAGTCGAGAAGATAGCAGAAAGCTCAAGAAAACTCAGGATAAACAAGGTGAATTCAACGTAAATTTGTTAAAGAGTTTGGAGAGAATAGAAAAGAAGTTGGATAAGGAGAGTGACTCGAGCAGAATAGGGAGTCATCGAAATTCTGAGGGGAGAAGATTAAGGAGTGTTGGTAGACACCATCATCACTCCCAAAGTCTCTCCAAGGGAAGGGCACACAATAGTTCAAGCCCATCTCCTACTAGAAAGCATAGGAGATCTGGAGTGGATGAACTGAAGGGCGAAATGAATAAGATTAAACCTCCTATGTTTGATGGAGAACATAAGAATGAGGAAGATGCCGAAACATGGTTGCTTGGCATGAGAAAATATTTCCAACTGCAGAATTATTCCTCTCATGCAGAAGGAAGAATTGAAATGTATCAACTGAAGGGAAAGACATTTATGTGGTGGGATCAACTTGTGCAGGTGCAACACATTAGATAAAAAGATATCACTTGGAAAGAATTCAAGAGGTATTTCGAGAAGAAGTATTCGACTAAGAGATGTTATGACAGAAAGATGAAAGAGTTCTTTGAACTCAAGCTAGGCAACATGACCATTGATGAGTATGAATGAAGGTTTCTGGAATTTTTGAAGTATGTTCCATTCATCAAGGATGAGACTGTGAAGATTCAAAGATATCTAAGTGGATTGCCACCTTCCATTGGTGACAAGATTCAATATGATGACCCAAAAACCATGAAAGAAACGATAAGGAGGGAGAAATGTTTATATGAACAACAAAAATAAAAGCCTACCTTCCAAAAGGCCTGGGAAAACAAGAAGAAATTCAAGATGGATCAGAGGAAGAAGGGAACTAAGACCCCCTTTTTCATAAATAGTCCTCAAGGACAACCATCTTTTAGAGAACCTAGAAAGGCTGAAATGGTTGGACAAATTCCAAGACAAACACCTATGGAGTGTTGGGGTTGTAAAGAAAACCATAGGTACAAAGATTGCCCTCACAAAAATGATAAAGTGAGAGCTGTCCACAATGTTCAACAAGCTAAAACAGTGGAGGACATGGGCAGTAGAATGCCAAGGATTTACGCAGCCCTGGACAACAAGCAAGCTGAATTTCCTTCACACAATATTGAAGTGGAATGTATGATTAATGACCATGCCTTTACTATTTTAATTGATTCAGGGGATAGCCATAGTTATATAGATCCTAGAGTGGTGGAAAGTTTGCATTTATCAAGAAGAAAACATGAAAAATCTTGGTTAGTGCAATTGGCTACAGGAACCAAGAGGAAAGTCACTAAGTTGGTTAAGTCCTGTCCTGTGGACATGAATGGATTGAGCACAAAGGTTGAATTGAATATTCTGCCTTTAGGATATTATGATTTTATAATTGGGATGGACTGGTTGGACCAACACCATGCCATCTTGGATTGTCGTAGCAAGGCATTCACTTGCCTGGATGAGGAAGGAAATCAGAAAACAATCCAAGGAATTCCCATAGATGTTACTATCAGGGAAATCTCAACAATGCAGTTGAAGAAGTGCTACAGAAAAGGCTGTCAATTATTTGTAGCTCATGTGGAGGAAACACCCAAGGATAAGGTGTCAGGTATTGGATATCATGCGATACTAAAGGAGTTATAAGATGTATTTCAGGAGGTACCAGGATTACCTCCAAAAAGAGATATTGACTTCTCTGTAAACTTGATGCCTGGAGCGGCTCTAGTATCGAAAGCTCCTTACAGAATGAGTACGCCCGAGCTGAAGGAACTGAAATTGCAGCTTGAGGAGCTTCTGAAGAAGGGGTACATATGCCCAAGTGTGTCACCTTGGGGTGTCCCGGTTCTGTTCCTGAAGAAGGATGAAACATTGAGAT
This sequence comes from Picea engelmannii, assembly GCA_009831015.1. NCBI lineage: Eukaryota > Viridiplantae > Streptophyta > Pinopsida > Pinales > Pinaceae > Picea > Picea engelmannii. The sequence goes on from ML820580.1 coordinate 122,484, forward strand.
TGTGAATCGATTTCAGACAATTAAACAAGGTAACTATAAAGAACAAGTATCCTCTGCCTAGGATTGATGACCTCTTTGATTAGTTGAAGGATGCGAAGATGTTTTCGAAGATAGACCTCAGGTAGGGATATCACCAGGTAAGGATAAAGGATGAAGACATCAACAAGACTACCGTTAGAACAAGGTATGGTCATTACGAGTTCACAGTGGTGTTGTTTAGGCTGTCAAACACACCTACTGTTTTTATGTGCTTGATGAATGGTCTGTTCAGGGACTATCTAGACAAGTTTGTCATAGTCTTCCTGGATGACATTCTGGTGTATTCCAAGTCGGAGGAAGAGCATGAACAATATCTTAGGATGGTGTTGCAGGTGCTAAGAGAGCACCAACTGTATGCCAAGTTGAGCAAGTGCTCGTTTTATCAGGAGCAGATCCATTACTTGGGGCATATTATTTCGAAATATGGGATAGCGATAGATCCTGAAAAGATTGAGGCCATCAAAGAATGGTCAGCACCAAAGAATGTGACAGAAGTCAGATCCTTTATGGGTCTAACTGGTTATTACAGAAGGTTCATCGCAGGGTTCTCAAGGTTAGCTCACCCTATCACTTCCTTGCAAAGGAAGGAGAAGAAGTTTCAGTGGACAGAATATTGTGAGAAAATCTTTCAGCGATTGAAGCAACTGTTAACCAGTGATCCAATTATGAGGATCACAGATCCAAATGAAGATTTCATGGTATGCACCGATGCATGCAAAGAAGGACTGGGAGGAGTTCTCAGTCAGAATGGATTCGTAATTTGTTATGAATCCAGAAAGTTGAAAGAGCATGAAAGGAACTATGCAACTCATGATTTGGAGTTAGCAACCATCGTTCACGCTTTGAGGAAATGGAGACATTACCTCATGGGAAGGAGGTTTGAATTGAGAATAGACCATAACGGTCTGAAGTATTTGTTTGATCAACCAATCTTGAACGCTAGGCAGAGTAGGTGGTTGGAATTTCTCTGTGAATACGATTTTGATATCAAGCATATAAAAGGGAAGGAGAATAAAGTGGATGATGCACTTAGCAGGAGAGTACACGAATTACATGCTACAACCATTAGCATGTATCAAACTGATATAAAGAGCAGAGTTTTGGAACTTGCAAGCGCAGACTTGCAGTACAGGGAATTGGTAGTGAAGCTACAACAAGATAAGACGCCACAGGGAGTGGAATATTATAAGTTAGAGACTGATGGAATACTTTTGTACAAGAACAGAGTTTATGTACCTAATGTCCAGGGTTTGAAACTTGCGATTTTGAGAGAAATGCATAACGTGCCTTATGTTGGGCACCCTGGATATCAGAAGATTGTGGCAACAGTCAAGAGCCATTACTTTTGGCCAGGTATGAAGAAAGAGATTGCATAATACATCGCCAAATGTATGGAATGCCAAAAGGTTAAAGATGAACATAGACACCCAGCTGGATTGCTGCAACCTTTACCCATTCCTGAGTGGAAGTGGGAAGTGGTGAAAATGGATTTCATCACAGGATTGCTCAGAACAGGAAAGCATCATGATTCAATTATGGTGGTGGTGGACAAGCTTACGAAATCTACCCATTTCATTCCATTAAAGGCTACTCACAAGGCAACGAAGGTTGTTGATATTTTTATGAAGGAAGCAGCACGATTGCAAGGAATTCCCAAGACATTTGTGTCTGACAGAGACCCTAAATTTACTTCAAATTTCCAGAAATGGTTATTCAAGGGATTCATAACGAACCTAAATTTCAGTACAACCTATCATCCTAAGTCGGATGGGTAGACAGAGCGGGTGAATCGAGTGATAGAAGACATACTGAGGATTTATGTAATGGACAAACCATCGAAATGGGAAAACTACCTACACTTGGTAGAATTCGCCTACAACAATGTGTATCAAGCATCATTGAAGATGAGCCCATTTAAAGCACTTTATGGTAGAAAGTGCAATACTCCAGTAAGCTGGGATAACCTAGTTGATAGAGCAGTAGTTGGGCCAGAGTTGCTCAAGGAAATGGAAGAGCAAATGCTGAAAATTAAGCAGAATTTGAAAGCTGCCCAAGACAGGCATAAAAATTATGCTAATAAAAACAAAACCCACAGAGAGTTTAAAGTGGGATATCATGTTTTTCTAAAAGTAAAAACCAATAGAAGTTCCTTGAGGCTGGGAAACTGTTCCAAGTTGGCAGCCAGATTTTGTGGGCCATTTGAAATCCTAGAAAGGATTGGGCTAGTTGCATATATGCTTGTATTACTTGCATCCATGACTGTACATAATGTGTTTCATGTTTCATTACTTAACAAATATATACACGATCCTAATCATGTGATTGACTGGAATGTGATCCAGGTGGAACAAGAAGGTATCCTGCAAGTGCATCTTGTGTGCATATTGGACCGGAAAAGCAAACAACTCCGGAATCGAGCCATATGACTTGTAAAGGTCCAGTGGACCTGGTATGGTCCTGAGGATGTGACATGGGAGCATGAAGATGTTATGCGGGCAGAATACCCACATCTTTTTGAAGATTTTGGAAATCTTGTTGATGTTGTGTGAAAGTTGCAGTGAGGACAGTGCAAAAATAAGGGGATGGGATTGTAATACCCCAAGGACGTGATCCAATTGCATTATGAATTGTAATTATATTTTATAGGTTGGTGAGCCAAGTTTATATAAGCTGGTGGGCTTATGTGTTTATTAGGCCAGAGAGCCTAAGTGTTGAAGGCCAAGAACCTGATTTTTGTTCATGTAATGATGCACATTATTAATATAAAAACATCTCTGCGTGTGGACCAACCATGATGAATGAGTGATGGGGGACTAAGCTTCCACAAAGTCTGGGTAAGGGAGAGGGGGTTGAAAGGTTGGGAGAAGAGCTAAGATTAAGAGCTTAAGACCTTGGGGATGATAATTAAATATTATTCCAAAGCTGTGTAAATGTTTATGTTTTATCTTAAGTTCCTGGAAGGGGGAACATGTGCAAAATGGGCAGCATGCAGCCCCAGGGAGACATGTGTCGACCTGGGCGCATGCAGTTAAAACCAGAGAAGGGAGCCGTGTTGGGGGTTCGACCTCCCATTTTTCCATCCTCCGTCTGAACTCGCAGGTGTCCATGATCGACCTCTATTTCGGTGTTTGTTCTGGGGAATTCTTACCTGAACCGTTAAGTCTCTGCGTGGGATCTCTGTACACCCTTGTGCATCTCCAAAACCAAAACCATGAACCCATCCTATGTTGCATGGTTGAGAAACCCAAAATTGCCTGAGTCGTGTTGTGCTATCCTAGTGGGTTGTTGTGGCTGCTCAGTTCCTAACTGTGTGAGGTTGCTACCATTGACTGTGCATTGCTGAGCCTTGTTGTTGTGTCCTCACTGTGCTGGAATTGGTCAAGAGAACAGGTTGCCAAGCCTGTGAGCGACTCTCTCTAGGTGAGAGAGTGCACGGAGGAAGTGAGAACTCCTGGAAGGGGTCCTGTAGCTGCCACAGAGCTCAGAGACTTCCGGTCCGGTTTGTTGCTGAAGCCCAAGGCAAGGGAGGTTTAGCAACCGAAGGACTGTCTGGGTGACAATGAAGGTGTATACTCCTGGGGTGGGACAAACATGTGGGGAATGAGGGTCTATGAGCAGTGGGCATAAGTGACTCTTGGGAGAGAATCCTTCCTCTGTAACTGTGTGTCTTCGATTGACCTTTCCTATCTTAGGATTCCTTGCCTGATGGAGCTTAGTCCCATCTTGGGGGTGACCTACTGCTGAGAGTGATGAGCAGTGCGGTCTAAGGCTGGGAGGTTCGTGGAAGGTTTGCACACAGTTGGTGGAATTACTATAGTTTCAAAGATAAGTATCAGTTTGTGCTAAATATTATGTTTTGCATGCCTATGATGCTTATATGTTATCATGTATTCTGTTGCGCATATGAATTATTGTTAATATCCTTGATGATGTATATTAGCAGTAATCATGTGCTTACTCAGTATTGTTTAGAACAATCTGTTAATTAGATTTAAAATGCATGTTATATATATAAGTATGAGAATGTTACGCGTAGTAGTGTTGCTCGACAAGTGTGTTGATGGTCGGGGATGTTACATTTCGGTATCAGAGCTCAAAAGGCTAAGTTAAGGTTTCGTTTGGTAGCATTGCCCGACCTGTTGGTGACCAAGGATGTTACAGGGGCTGGAACAAATAATTTTGCTGAAATTATGGCTCTAAAACTACTTTTATTATTTGCGGTGGAGAAGGGTTGTAGATCATTGCAAGTATTTGGTGACTCAATGTTAATCATCATCTGGGAAAAAGGAGTTCAACGATGTCACATTTCCCGTCTTGTTCCAATATATGAGGAAATTATGAGATTAATCAATTTTTTTGACACTATCTCTTTCACTCATCTCTACAGGGAGCGGAACCGGTTGGCGGACATGCTATCCAAAGAAGCTTCGCAACTAGGGTATGGTCATTGGCATATTGAAGAACATGCAACAGTGGGAAGCAGGGGTTACTATCATAGGTCGTTTCATGAAAATCGGTCCACTTGAATACAAGATGTTACAACATATTGGTTTTATTTTTGGTCTTTTTGTACAAATTTTGTATTTCTGTGATAGGATATGGACCTCCTCTACAGTTCATCTCTTTTCTTATTCGCTGGTAAAGATATTACATCTGGTTTCATGGGAGACTGGTTTCATGGGAGACTCGATTATGCATTTATATGACCTAACTATATAGTTGAAAATGTAATGATGCTTAAAAAACACCGACATTATATGTTTCTTTTTCATATGATAATATATACAAGGCTACGCTATGGCATGTATATACCTGTGAATGTAATTTTGTTATGAACTTAATGGAATTACAGATTTTTCGGAGGAAAAAAAACACGAAGAGATACCTCAAATTTACATTATGTATTACATATTAAGCTCAAACATACCCTTAATTATTATGGGACAAAGCTAGGGATCAACCTTTATGGACTTCGAATAAGTATTGTCAATGGTCAACTATCAACATTGTTAATCTTAAAAAGTACCATTATAGTGGCTATATATCCCTGCCGAGAAGTTTTTGCCTTTTTCCGCTAAGAATGACATTATAGCCCCGCTAGAATGACGTGGTTCTCTGTTGTTACCATAAGTAATAACTGCATGAATCAAAGCGGATTTGTGGTAAAATACTTATAAATATATATGTTTGTCATAATTTTTCTATAGTAAGTTTTCTACCCAAAACTCCGTGTAAAACATTAACGTCTCATGTGTATTATGACAAGTCTTGAGTTTCAAACAAAATTGACATAAACATTTTATAAGAGTTTGTATTTATGCAGATTCTTAACATAGTAAGTTCTTTGCCTATAACTTTGCAAAGCATTAAAATCTCACTTGTCTTAGCTTAAAATTCTTCGGTGGATCTTAAATTCAGGGTACATAAATTGATATTAGTGAATTTTTTTTATAAAGAAGTGTGGTAAAAAAACCCAACATTGTAAAATAATGAAAGCGACGAGGGATATTTTAATCTAAAATCTTTCTCGACAAAATTTGTAGAGTTTGTTCTGGACACTGAAACACACAATTTAATTATTCCAAACTTATATAAACTATAAATGCTATTGGCATTAATTGGATTGAATAAAAGTATGAAGATTTGTTCACTCCCATGTAGTAACATTAACATCCATTCTCTTGCAAAGATTAGCATTCGTATGCATCTCTCTTTGTGTACTCTGGGTATGGGGCAATGGATAGATACCAAGAAGGTAGTGAGGCGGTCCATAGATGGTGGTGGGAAGGTTATTAGAGCCATGTTTATTGTCTGTTAGGATTAGTCAACATTAATTTAAGAAGCTAAAAATAAAACATATTAATTTAAGAAGTTAAAAATAAAACATATACAGATAGAAAAATCTCAATGTATCTTAGGAATTAATCTAAGAAAGTGAAGAGAGAACATTAACAAGAGAAAACATAAACATAAACATTAGAAAGAGCGAAAAATCAAACATCTCGAAGAGCAAATCCCGCAATAAGACTTCAATTATATCTTCCAATCAAATTATAAAGAATAGGTTTTATTTTATTATATAAAAAATAAAATTTTCAGTTTGTTATGTTGAACATTGTAGATTGAAGAAAAAATATATAATCAACGCCAAACTAATATAAAATTAACGCTTAATCAAATGCTATAGTCCTTACTTGCCTTCGGCAAAGACTAATAACTTTAATATTCATTGTCAAAAAACCATGATTCTCTTCTACAAAGGTTATCACTAAAGGTTACCAAACTCTTTCTTAGAGATATATGGACATATTTCAATCTCTCCTCATATGTCATCTCTTGCCGAGACTTGATGGTTTAAAAGATTAATTATTTTATGCTTGTGTGTTAGATTTTTATTTCAAACACAATAATGTTTTCGGAAATTTAGAAAAGGGGAATTTAGAAATTTAGTATTTTAAATATAATAATGTTTTGAAAAATTTAGAAATTAAAAAAGAGATTGTTTTTTAATAATTTTTAAATTTAATAATGTTCATTTATGAATCCATAAAGGATAATGATGGAACAATTTTTTAAAGATTTATTTGAAGAGAAAAACATTAAAAAAATGAAAAATCTAAAACACTATGAAGTCATTCTTTACTCTTTGATTGAATCTTCATTTAAAATCATTAAATAGAAAAGAGATTTATTGAGTTATTGTAATGTATATGTGATAAGTTCCATACAATCTGCAAGGGAAACATAATCATTTTGATTCATGTCCTGCCAACTTATATGAGAAGCCAACACAAAGACTTGTTTAACTTCTTCAAATGTCATTTTCATGGCAATTTTAGTTGGTGCTTGCTTTGATCAGAACATTATGTGATCCAATTATGTGATCCTTATATGATTTCAAGGTGATAACACACAATTCAGGTTATAAGGTTATAATGTACTATCATACATTGATTTTACAGGTTCATAACTCATTTGACATCCAACAATAGGAATTGCTTGGTAATTTTTTCTTTCTAATATTACATTTCACTTAACAATGCTAAGAAGACTACATGCGAGTAAAGATGCATAAAATTAGATGATGGGATCCATAAATTTCAAAGAAAATTAAGGAGAAATATTGGATGGTTGTGGGAAGCATATGAATAGTGACAAACACAAAACATGGAGGTTATATCATTTGTCTTTGACGACCATTATACATGATGTTTAACTTGTGAGAGTAAAAAGGGTGACCATCTTCCCAACGAATTTCAACGTTGTTAAGTAACATGTCTTTGTTCATGTTCCTTATGTTGATGTTTGGACAACATCGGGAATACATTCTTCTAGATTAATAATTATTAATATAATTATTAATTAATAAATAATATATATAATAAGTAATAATAATAATAAATAGTTATTTATTAACCAAGGGATGCATCCTTTCGTGGATGGTCACCATATGTTCTCTATATATGGAACACTCATCATTGTAATAAAGCACATCGACCACATCTCATCTCATATGAAGAAAAAACAACATGGTATCAGAGCGGGACTAGGCTTGACTCCCTCACGGGACGACCCAGGAAAATAAGAGAGATAGCGCAGGAGACAGATGATTAGAAGCCAAAGGAGTCCCTGTGTGCTCATATTCAATGCTGAATTGAAGAATGTGAGCCACAACTTCCACGTAATATAAATAACAACATGAGCCATGACTTCCATGTAATATATATAATAGAAAAAAGGCATATTAAAACCTTCCACATAGGGTAAACAAAATATGTTCTTTAGATTTCAAACTCAATTTTAAGTTGTTCAAAATAATTAAGGTTGAAAGACTGCCAACTTTCCAAGATCTTGTACAACCTCTATAACAAGTTCTACCCTAGAATTTATCTCAATGAGGATGCAAGGCTGCCAATGAAAGTGCCTCCACAATATCTACACAATGTGTGTTTCTGGATATAGAAAGACGTCGACCACTGATTGTTGTAAAATAATACTGTCCACTGGCAATGTCTTGTCCTTTAATAGAAGAACACAATTCTTTATTGTCACGGAAAAGATTTCGGAGTTGGATTTGTGTTTATATTCATCACAATTGTTAGTATCTTTGATTAGCAATACCAGTGGATCAACTGAATCTGCTTTCATTTGAGAGGACTGTAAAGTGGAATTTACTACATCAAGGTTATTGGTTTCTAGACTGGCATTGATTTAAGAGGATTGTAGTCTAGCCAAGTTGACTGCACTAATATTTTTGGCTTCTGCAACATAATGTGATTGATCAGGATTGTAGAATGGTTGGATAATGTTGAGCAATTTGGGTTGGTGTTGCAATGTCGTACATTGATTTCTTCAACTACATCACACAAAATCTCCATTAGAGATTGTAAATACAGGCATTGCTTCATGCATCTTATTCTCTCCGACAACTTTCTTAGTAAATACGTGCATTTCTTCATGCATCTTATTCTCTCTAACTTCTGCGCCAACCTTGGTGCATGGTTGCTTGAATGTCTCTCTATTAAGATGAGGTAAATGTTGAATTCACTGCAATATTGAGCTAGGAGAACTTGTGGCTAAATACCTTTTTGAACTATATCCTCTAAACAATGGGCGTTATGCACGACTTCCAAATACATATGCTGGGTCTGGATCAAATTTTACAAGTTTTGTGGTTGTAGAGATGCTCATGGGTGATGAAGGTTTCCATATGGAGACCAATGGAGGAAAATACTACACAACTATTTGGTGAGGAGTGATCGAGATGGACATGAGAAGCAGTGACAAACCCTCCTTAGTCGAGATCACGTGAAGCTTGTGTCAATGTGTTGATGGTTGAGGCAACAATGTAAGACATTCTCCCCGGAGGGTCCTGTGTGGACTAGCAGGGGGGAATGTGGACTTTATACTGATGTGCCTCATACGATCAGGTGAGTGAACTAAGAAATTGGTTTCATGAGGAAACCTCGACATGCCTTGGAAGACATTGGTTCCATGAGGGAACCTCGATATGTATTGGAAGACATTGGTTCCATGAGGGAACCTCAATATGTCTTAGACATGTGTTCCATGAGGGAACCACGAGATGTCTAGTATGGACACAATTCATGATTGAAGCCTGAGGTTGGACAACTTAGGATATTTGGGTGTCCATTATACATTCATGTACCCAAGGAGAAAAGGATGAAGCTAGACCCTTCAAGCAAAAAGTGTACATTTGTGGGGTACAGTAAGTCTTCGAAGGCATACCAAATCTACATCCCTGGTCAAAGATAGATTGAGGTGAGAAGAGATGTTACCCTTGAGGAGGAGGTAGCGTTCAAGAGATTTAGAGGATCTCACTCGGAGATTGATAGTGAGAGACATGAAGAGATGGTGCCTTCTCCCCCTCACCCTCTAGTAGTTCAGAGGGAGACAGTTGAGCCTATTGATAAAATTGATCATGTTGATCCTGTAGCTCTAGTTGATTTTCCCATAGATATTACAATAGGTCAGAATAAACCTACATGGGATCATCAGACTCTGCAGAAAGCATAAGGACATGCAACTCCTTGTGGTAACTTCCGAGAGAGAAAGAGACCTTAGAGATATTCATGCTATGTCGCAGCTATGAGCCACATAATTAATTCTGAGCCTTCTTTGTTCGACAACAAAGGTATTCCAACAGAGGACGAACACCTTCAGTAACCACTCACATAACCAGATCAAAGATCAACACACCGATGTTTTCACGTGGTAAAACCCCTACGGGGAAACATCCACGGTCCCAACCAACGCGACCACTTGGAGCAGTTTATTAATGCAAAGAAAAAGATTACAGAGAGATTTTACAAGAGAGTTTCTCACAATCGATCATCGACAAATGACCCTCCATTCTATTTAAATAGAGATCATGGACCAATCGGGTGTTAAGCCATGGATCAATGACCGTTAAGATCGAGGAGAGTATGAATCGTCGGATCACTCTATGTCGGGAAAATATCGTGACCGTCGGATTTCCTAACTACAAATGCATACTAATGCATACTAAAGAAACACACTTTTACCTAATGACATATTAGACCAAGTAGATCTTAACTAACTCCTAAGTGTCTAA
>ML820580.1:135843-148939 GCA_009831015.1 Picea engelmannii
AATCAAGGAAGTACAAAAGGACTCAAGAGAGGGTTGTACATAAGCTTTCCCTACAACCTCTTTCATGGCATAGAAGGTAGATACAAACATAGAATATGCACTACCTAGCTTAGAAAGAATAAGATATATGCAACGCTCTTCCTTCATTGTTATGTTACATTCTATACATAAAAGTCTGAGTGTTTTAAACTTAGATAGATAGTCTCCAAGGAAAGAAAAATCACTTGGGCTCAAGGTCAGTATTTGATTTTCTAACTGTTTTTCTCGAATAATATTGAGTTTACCAAACACAGATTCAATCTTGTCCCAAGCTGCTTCGGGGTCATCAATTCCTTGAAGGTGGTACCTTAGATCAGGAGAGATGGACATTCCAATTAGTCCACGTGCTTCGTCATTCCTATTATCCCATTTGTCTTTCTTATCATCATCAGTGGGGGTCGTTTCCTTTCCCATGGTAATCCGATACAGGCCTTTACTTCTTAATAAATCTTCCATATGGGATCTCCATTGGAAGTAGTTGTCGCTGGTAAGCATGACAGTACTTGTAGAAGCCATATTAAATATGTAGATAATGCAGTTTTAAAAACTGAAACTAATGATATGGATGGAAAGATCTCGAAAAGTTGTGCGGTTTTTAAAAAAACGGCACTAAAAACGGAATTTCGATGTGAGAGTTATGCCCCTTTTAAAAAAGGCATAAACGGTAACCAAATAATTGCGTGATAGTGTAAGCTACTTTATGAAGTGACCCACTTTTATAAAGAGAAGTGGGGATCACTTTTACAATGAGGTTACCTTATAACAGAAAAGTTGCATGCAAAATAACTCTAAAATAAAATATAAAGCTACTTATAGTGATTCACTTTTATACTTGAAGTGAAATGCACTTTACAACTTTTTAGCATGAACTTTTTCAAAAAAAGTAACAAAAGAGAGACTTGAACTCAAGACCTCTTACTTAATAAGGAAAGTTTTAACCAAATGGTCTAGCAAAACATATTGTAATGTTTAGAAGGAGGATTGTTGTTTTTGTTGTTGTTGATGACGACCTTGGAGAGCATGCTCCGAAAAAACTCTTTTCACAGAAAAAAAAAAATTTCGCTTCTTGATGACAACAAGGGTTAGATCTCGATTAGCTTACCCAAAATATGCACCTTTTCCTATATGTTTATGATTTTCCGAGATCACACAAGGCGCAGGGCAAAGAGCATACATAGATCTAAAAGAGTAGCAACCCGAAAATAAAAAATACAAACCGAAATAAAATCAAAACTTTGCAAAAAAAATGCGTATTCAGACTTTATACCCCCGGATCTGATTGTAATGGCCGTATCTTGGGCAAATGGAAACCTTTTCGAGTGAAACGAAAAGTGTTCCTGAATGAAATGAGTGCTCCGAACGCAATGGAACAGTCTTCTCAGCCTAAAAATGTACAAAAATTCTAGAAAATGGAGATGAGGCAACTCAGCTTCACGATCTCGATCTACAACAAGAGCGGGTCTTCAAACAGGCTCTGATACCATGTTTGACAACACAGGTATTCCAACAAAGGATGAACACCTTCAGTAACCACTCACATAACCAGATCAAAGATCAACACACCGATGTTTTCACGTGGTAAAACCCCTACGGGGAAACATCCACGACTCCAACCAACGCGACCACTTGGAGCAGTTTATTAATGCAAAGAAAAAGATTACAGAGAGATTTTACAAGAGAATTTCTCACAATCGATCATCGGAAAATGACCCTCCATGCTATTTAAATAGAGATCATGGAACAATCGGGTGTTAATCCACAAATCAATGGCCGTTAAGATCGAGGAGAGTATGAACCGTTAGATCACTCTATGTCGGGAACATATCGTGACCGTCGGATTTCCTAACTACAAATGCATACTAATGCATACTAAAGAAACAAACTTTTACCTAACGACATATTGGACCAAGTAGATCTTAACTAACTCCTAAGTGTCTAAATATACATTCTTGTTATGAGTAGGCATCTAGCCAGCCAGTATGGAGAGATGCCTTGATGGAGGCATATCATTCCATCATGAAGAATGATGTGTGGGTTATTGTTCCAAGACCATAGGGGAAGTCTGTAGTGACTTCCAAGTGGATCTATAAGATCAAACACACAACTGATGGGAGCATTGAGAAGAACAAAGCAATATTTGTTGCTAGAGTATTTTCTCAGGTGGAGGGAATAGATTATGAGCAGACATTTTCTCCTATTGCTCGATACACTTCTATTCAGACGATTATTGCCCTTGAATCATTCATGGGTTGGAGACCATCAGATGGATGTGAAGACAACCTTTCTCACTATAGAGATTGAGGAAGAAGTATACATCGAGTAGCCAGATGGTTTCATGATACATGAAAATGAGTCTCATGTGTGCGAGTTGAAGAAGGCCCTATATGGACTCAAGCAAGCACCTTGAGCTTGGTATGCGAGGATTGATGGACACCTGATGAGTTTGGGCTTCAACAAAAGTGTTGTTGATCCCAACCTATACTACAAGACTGTTAATGGTGAATCCCTTATTTTGGTCCTCTATGTTGATGATTTATTCCTCACTGGTACATAGAGCCTTATTGTTGAATGCAAGTATGCATTGGACTTTAAGTTTGAGATGAAGGGCCTTGGTATGATGCACTACTTCTTGGGAATAGAGGTGTGGCAAAGAATTGATGAGATCTTCCTGATTCAGGGGAAGTACATAGTTGAGATATTGAAAAAGTTTGGGATGTTGAACTGTAAGCCCATGGCTACACCAATGGTGACGAATCTGAAGAAACTAATTGTGTCTTCTTCTCTTTCCAACGAGATTGGTCTGACCCTATACAAACAACTGATTGGATCATTGATGTATCTGGTTAACACCAAACCATATATTTTCTATGCAGTGAGTGCACTTAGTTAGTTCATGAGTCAATCAAGACAAATAAATTGGATTGTTGCGAAGCATGTGTTGAGATACCTGGGAGGAACATTTGGACATGGTCGGATATATAATTCTAGTATTTACATGAGATTGCAAGGATATACTTACTTTCATTGGGAAGGGAGCACAGTGACAAGAAGAGAACCTCCGGGTGTTGCTTTACTTTGGGATATTCCATGGTTTCCTGGTGTAGCAGGAAACAAACTTTTGTGGCCTTGAGCATCACATAAGAAGAGTACATTGAATTGAGTGTGGCAGTCCGTGAAGCAGTGTGGCTCACAAGATCCTTGCATATTTATTTAGACATGTGATGGAATCCATTGTTATTCATTGTGATAACCAGATTTGTGTGAAGCTCTCAAAGAATCTAGCGTTTCATGACAAATCGAAACACATTGAGATCAAGTACCATTACATCTGAGACATGGTGAAAAGGAAGGTAGTATTGGTGCAGTACCTCCCTACAGATGAGCAGGTTGATGATGTTCTTACCAAAGCCCTTACCAAGACAAAGTTCGAGTACTTCCGTGATAGACTTGGTGTGGCAGAGAATGCCTCCCTTGCTGAGAGGGAGTGTTGATGTTTGCATCTTCCTGAGACATTCTCCAGATCTTACTCCTCTGTGACCGAGTTGATTTGATCTGTGAGGACACTTATCCAAGAAGGGATAAGTCGGTTTGGGATTATAGCCCAGCGTCCCTTGTGGAGATCACATGAGGACACGTCCCTTGTGGAGATCACATGAGGAAATGTCAAGGGAGTTGACCTTGATGTCACACACTATGGGGAGTTGACCCTAGTGTTTCTAGAGGGAGTAGCCTCTAGAATTCCACATGGGAGTGCCATGTGTGAAAAACTCCAGATCGTACTCCTTTTTGACTGAGTTGAGTTGATATGTGAGGACACTTATCCAAGAAGGGATAAGTGGGTTTGGGATTATAGCCCAACGTCCCTTGTGGAGAACACATGAGGACACGTCTTTTGTGGAGAACAAATGAGGACATGTCAAGGGAGTTGACCTTGATGTCACACACTATGGGGAGTTTCCCCTAGTGTTTCTAGAGGGAGCAGCCTCTAGAAGTCCACATGGGAGTGCCATGTGTGACAAACCTTTTTCTACAATGTACTAAGTAAGCATTGGGTGGACCTTCTCCTAGATTGGGCTACATACCAAGGGAGATATGATGCATTTATCAAAAAGGTGTACTTGTGGTAAATGGCCCCAGACGTAGTCCTTCCTTGATCATGACAAGGAATAATATGGAATTGAGGTGCTTGAGGTGCTTTCCATGTGTCAGTTAGCATCGTGCTGACATTCACTCACAAGTGTGAACCTATGGTGAACGACCCTAGTGTGGTCTTTGTCCTAGTCATGGTGATTTGAAAAGGAATGATAAAGACTCAAGATGCTAGATGATATCACATGCGTACCCAGAGTGAGCCCGATCTCAGAGAGAGTCAATTGGCTCAGAGGGAGAGCTGCAAAAGGAGATTCCCCTCATTTTAGGTGGGAGAGAGACATCTCCCAAGACTGACATACAAGTGTCATGAGTATAGGGTGAAGTTTGTATACTTCAGAGACAAGCTTTGGCATGATGAATAATGTCTTCCTCATTGAGAGGGTGTGTTGATGTTCGAACAACATCGAGAATACATTCTTCTAGATTAATAATTAATAATATAATTATTAATTATTAAAAAATATATATAATAAGTAATAATAATAATAAATAGTTATTTATTATCTAAGGGATGCATCATTTCATGGATGGTCACCATATGTTCTCTATATATGGAACACTCATCATTGTAATAAATCACATTGATCATATCTCATCTCATATGAAGAAAAAAAAACACCCTAATCATAAACTAATTGTAACTCCACACGTATGTTCTATCATGTTTGTAAATCCAATTAATATTTGTGAAAACACACACAATGATAAGCTATAGCCAAATCTACATACTAGACAAACCTTTCCATGTCCCCAACTACTTGTAGTGCTTGCTGGCCAATCAATCTAAGTCAATCATCACACGAAAAAACAAGGTCTAAGCTTAACACAATTTTGTTTGGAACTCTATCAAACTTGGTCAATGTTGACAATAGAAAAATTGGCAGTCTACCAATAACACTCAACATTGAATGCTTAAAAACTTTAGATATATTCTCATATGATATGCATTTCAACATATAGATACATATCATAGTCCAATAAAGCATTCACTAAGGATAGTGAACTATGCAAATGAAAATATCCATTAGCACACATAGTCTAACCACAAATAGCAAAGCATTGTATTAACTTGTAAAAACATGAATATAAACAAGATACAATGTTATCATAAAACACATGTAGAATAATATAAATGAAGAAAACCAACACATCATAGAAATATTGACAACCCCTACACCAAATTTTTCTACAACATCCATAACCACAACAAACTCTAACAATGGACCCCTATAACTCTAGATCCATAGTTTTTTTTTTTCAACGGGAAAAAATTCTCATTATATTCAAAACTGTAACAACCCTAATTAATTCTTTAATAAATATTAGTTTAATGAATTATTAAAATAAGATTTTCTTTGAAGACTTTATTATAATATGATTGTTATTGGTAGTTGAACTAATTTATGGGAGGGATAAGGTGGTTGAGTGATTAATGAGGGGAAGGCGGTGGATAAGGGAGGAGAAGGAAGATAAGGGAAGGGGAGGACTTGAGAAGGGGGACATCTTTTTTGTTAAGTAAGATTTTTCAATTCATGTGACGAGGAGAAAAAATTAGAGAAGAGGAGGAGAAGGGAGGAAGTAGTTTGGGACTATATATCTATTCTGCATCTGTTTGTGCTTACAACTGACTTGAGGAATCTCACAGGGGGGAACGTGTTGCTGGGAATTTTGGGCTCGGGGGCCAGGAAACCGTAAGGAATCCTGGGGCTAGGGAGCCAGATAGGTTGTTCCTAGCTGGCTGGGAGGTTAATCAGTTTGGGCAGGATTCATCAACTTCAGTCCAGCTTCAGTTCAACATCAGTTTGAGGTAAATACATTTCATTATCATTATTATTATGTTGTTGTTCGTGATGTTCATTATTATTATGGTGTTGTTCATGATGTTCATTATTATTATGTTGTTGTTCATGCTGTTCATTATTGCTACACTGTCATTATTATTACGCTGAACATGTTGTTCCTTATTATTTATTATGCTGTTCATTTTTTTCATTCTGCTGGAACAAGATTTAGTATGTTGGTAAATAAAGAAGTGATTAAGATAGCAGTAAATAAGATATAAATGCTGTAAATATATTTATGTTTTATGAGGCCCTGTATGCACAGGCCTTACACATGGTATCAGAGCCAAGTTTAAAAACTTGGACCAGGCCTACCCACCTACCCACATGTAAGAAAGAAAGTTTAGGGATGTTGTTCCAACATTAACCCAGAAATTTAAACAACCCCTAAATAGTTATATTGAAACCCTTTACAACAATTTAGAAAAGCATCCCTAAAACCCTAAATAATATATATATATATATATATATGTGTGTGTGTGTGTGTGTGTGTAAATATAAATCTGGGCCCGAGGGCCAAGCTCCAGCTCCAGCTCTAGCTCCACCTAACCTGTATATATATATATATATATATATATATATATATATATATATATAAGTGTAAATATAAATCTGGGCCCGAGGGCCAAGCTCCAGCTCCATCTCTAGCTCCACCTAACCTGCAAGCCAAGCACACAAATTTTTAACACAGATATAGATATAAATATAAATAATATATATATGCACAAAAGAACTAATCCAGTTCCCAACTTCAGGCTTACCCAGGTCCGTCTTATAGGTCAGGAATCAAGTAAAGAACCACTTCCAGATATATTAGAGATTGAAGAGTTAGACTAATTTGAGGGGAAACGATGAGAAACTATATTGATTATTCAAACAAAATGCCATTGGGCTCAAACTCGGGCTTACCCACTTCACTGTTTGGCCTTCAAATCGGTTTCAAAGACAACCCAATTGATTAAAAACCAAAAAAGAGACAGAGTAGGTTCCGAGTTGGGAAAAGAAAAGAGAAAACCTGGAATTTATATACAATCTATATGGAGAGGTTACTGGAACTTAGAGTCTTAGTTCAGTGAGGCTTCTGCATACATGAAAACTAACTCTTGCCAAAATAAATAAACAAAAATGGCTGAATGGTAGGGACAAACGCAAAGAGAGGTGAATGTGATCGAGGGTGAAATGGCGATGAAGTGAGGGTAAACGCAAGTAGTTATTAAAAAAATACCATGGTGAGAGCGAAAACATGGGATGGGATGAGAAGACGAAAAAAGTGCCCAGTGACCAAGCGTTGAGCCAATGAAAGAACCCACAAGGGCATAATAATGAACTACACGCTAACTGAACAGAAATGGGTACGATGTCATGCCCACAAGCTGAGCCCTTAGCTTAGAGACCTAGAGATTGTCAAAGAACCTCCATTTTCCCTCCAAAAATAAGAAAACAACACCAAGCTTGCGCCCAAAGACCAAGAACCAAGAAATGAGGAGGAATCCCACCAGAAACATGTGCACTACGCATGGTAAAAGCGCCTAGTGACGAGCTTATGAGGGCATAGTTTCCATAACACATCACAAGTCAAAGCCAAGTGCCATGCGCCAAACCACTAAAGAGAAGAATATTATTGTGCTCTATGCGTCCTGCAACTGCACATTCAACAACGCGACACACACATCTTCAGTAGCTTCTTCTAACTGAAAAACGAAAATGAAATTGCTAGCCCTACACACACACTCCGATAAGAAAAACAATCGGCGGCTTCAAAGAAAATAAAAATGACAACCTTCGAAACAACTTCAAAGAATGTTGGTTTCAACTAACTCACATAAAATATCACCAAATTCTCAAGCCAGAACGTTAGAAGAAACAACAAAACTATCGAATTCAAACGATTGTAAAGCAAATACTTATTCAATTTGCCAAGAGGATCCCATGATGGGCATATGTCATATGCTCAAAGTGCCACCGTGTTGCAATACAAAGCCTAGCACACAAGAGCCGCCAAGCCCTTGATAGCATTCCACCCATCAAAGAGAGACCACAACATATGCTACCAAGCAAAATGGAAGGGCCCAATGCATTGAGTGCCAATCCAGAGAGGAAGGAGGAGCTTAGAAACAAAAAACAAAAAAAATAGACCAATGCTAAGCCACACCTAGGACGAGCCCGCTCCTTCCCAGACATTTCTGCCTTAAAATCGGTCGGCCAGACAATTCCCAGAGAGAAAATAAAAATAAAATAAAAATGAAAACGAAAATAGATAGGGAAGTCATAAGAGATTTGGCGAGCTTGTGCAGGCTTTGGAGGCCGCTAGCCATGGCCAAATGCCAAGGAGGCATGCAATCCATACCCCATTGCACCATTCAAAACATAAATAACCAACGAAAAGTAGATGTAAGAATGAATTGAAGGGTGCAGGATGAAGAGGAACCCTCGACGTGCAGTTGCAGAGGAAGAGGAACCCTCGACCCGCAGTCACAGAGGAAGAGGCGGTCGGGGATGAATGATTCTGAGTAAGAGAGGGGTTAGGGTTTTAGGCACTGAGAGCCTAGGGGCACGTGGGCCTCATGCGAGGTCCCATGATACCAACCTCATTCGACTATCTTTAAATATATGTGTAATTTTAAATTATTTTATTTAATTTTAAATTTTAAAATACAAACTTTACGTTATAAAAGATTGGTTTAATTATTATAATCTTACCCAAAATATCTATATAAAAGATTGTTTTTAATTTTATTATTTATATATTAAATAATAATAAAATATTGTTTTAAATATCATAATCTTTTACTTTATTTAATTGTTAAATAATATAAATATTGGTTATTTTAATCACTAATATTTTAAAATATCTATTTACTTACTAAAGTTTTAAATAATTAATATAAAGTCATATACATGTTATATTAATTATTTAAAATATATTTAATAAAGAGGGCTCTATGACCTGGAAGGGTTAAACACCTAAAGAAGAAATCCAATTAGGGTAAGGGGTGAGGATACCACAATGCTAGCATAACTAGCTAGGGGAGAGAGTTAGTAGTTTACTTAGGCGAAGACATCGAGATTAGATGATTAAACCCTGACCTAGCCACTTACCCTAAAGAGAGTAACGTTTGTTTACAAACAAGTAAAAAAAAAAACTTACGCCTAACCTTGTGTTTACAAGTATAAGTTGCGCGAATGCGAATTGCCTTAGACTCTTCCCTGACAAGCATTCAGTTTGATGCAGATTAAATTGTTCCAGATGGTTAGGACTCAGGGAAATTGAGGTCGAAGGTCATCATCGCAAGGACCACCAACGCCGACGCCACCACCACCATCGCCTGAATTAGCTCTCATTCTGCGCTATTTGGAGGCCATTAATGAGACCTTAAAGGAGTGTCAACCAACAAATTTCAAAGTAGAATCCCCACAATCTGGAGGGGGTAACCCCGAAGCGTTGAGGGATTCAGAGGGAGGGCGTCCACCCAGGGACCTCACTAGATAAATGTAGAAGATCAAACTCCCAAAGTTTTTCGATGGTCGTGCTAGTGAACGTGCTGAAGCATTGTTGGAAGGAATGACATGATGTTTCGCCTTAAGAGACTATGCTTCCACATCAAAGGAGAAAATAACAATCTTTCAGTTAAGGGACAATGCCTTGAACTAGTGGGTCAACCTGGAGAGGCAATTGCACCTTACCCCAGACACCATCTCATGGGAACTTTTTGAGGAAAGGTTCCGGAGGAAACATCTACCGGCTTACTATGAGGAACAATAGGTGGGAGCATTTCATGCTCTAGTATAGGAAAACAGGACTGTGGAAGAGTACGAGATCAGGTTCATGGAGTTGGTAAAATATGTTTCGTACATGGATAATGATCAACGACAAGCATAATGCTTTGTCTATGGGTTAAACCCTAAGATAAGGGCCATGGTATAGATGTGGAAGTCGTTGTCAGTAGCGGAAGCAGTTGAAAATGCACGTTATACAGAGGAACATATGAGCTTAAACGAAGGTATGAGATCGCCCTTTCCACATCACCCTAGGTTCGTGGGGAAGGTCCCTAGGTCCTTCTTCAGGGGAGGGAGCTCTAGGCCACCTCCTTATGGTAATAGAGTCACACCAAGGACAATTGCTACAGGTATTTCAATGGAAACAAGTGTAGCATCCCGCTCAACACCAACGACACAGGCAGGTCCACGACCTTCTCAGGGAGTAGCAAGTAGGGGCAGGGGTTCCAAGAGAAGGAACTCATTTCAGAGACTGTCAGAGAGCAGTGCGCATGTTCCATCTCATGTTACATGTTGGGGATGTGGAGGACACCATTACCAGCGCGACTGCCTAGAGTTGCAAGCAGGATTTGTGCATAGAGAAGTAAAATCCCCAATGGGAAGAGCAAGTGGTAGCCACCAGATTTATGAAACGGTTAATAATCTCCAGGCAGAACATCATGTTGGAAAATATTTAACAGAAAATGAATGGAAAATATTTAACAGACAACGAATGCTTTTCATTGATGGCAAGTACAACAATGAAGACGACATGAGTACAGGAAGTTTGTAACCGACAGGCAAACAGAAGATAAGTTCAGGAAGATCGAATGATAAAAGGCCTGTGAAGTTTGAGAAGCATTCCTGATCGTTGGATCCCATTCAAAATTCCCGAAAGAACGAGGGTCGTCAGATCTAAATGTAGACAAGAAGAAAGCTAAAGAGGAGGACAGATCTCAGACGTTAGATTCAAGCACAGGACCCGACCATCGTTGGATCAAGGAGAACCTGCATGCTTCTTAAAGTACAACAAGGAGAAGTGGGCGTACAAAATTATGAAAGAAGGAGGACCGTCCATTTGCGGGTAGGACACGTGGGGATAGATCGTCATTTCGCTGACTGGAGAGTCAAAGGAATAGGGCTCCCTAACCTCTCAAAATAGCGATATGCGAAATCACGATTTAATCTGAGCCGTAAGATCAAGGTTGAATATGGACCGTTGATTCAAGTCCATGTCGGAGTTTCTGGGATCGAGAGATGGAGATGTCAAGTAATATCAACCATAGGAATCCCGATATCGCGATATGCAAAATCGCGATTCAATCTAAGCCGTCAGATCAAGGTTGAATCTGGACCGTTGATTCCAGTCCATGTCGGAGTTTCGGGGATCGAGAGATGGAGATGTCAAGTAATATCAACCACAGGAATCCCGATATCGCGATATGTGAAATCGCGATTCAATCCGAGCCGTCAGATCAAGGTTGAATCTGGACCATTGATCCCAGTGCATTTCGGTGTTTCGCAGATTGAGTTGGAGATGTCAAGTAATATCATTCACAAGAATCCTGAAATCACGATATGCAAAATCGCGATGTAATCTAAGCTGTCAGATCAAGGTTTGATTTGGACCGTTGATTCTATTCCATGTCGGAGTTTCATGGATCGAGAGATGAAAATGTCAAAGAATAATAACCACAGGAATCCCGAAATCGTGATATGCGAAATTGCGACTTAATTTCATCCGTCAGATCAAGATGTGATTTGGATCATTGGTCCGACCCCATTTCGAAGTTTCGTGGATTGAGACTTTGAAGTGACAAAAACACTAGACATCAAGGATGTCGAAATCGCGATTCAATCGCAGCCGTTGAATCAAGATCAAATCTGGACCATCGAATCACAGGACATGTGGCAAGTGATCGAAATTTCACTGACTTGGGGTCAACAGAGCATAGTGTTGAAATTCACGAAATGAGAAATCGTGAAAGCGCTTTTTACATAGGCGCTTGGTTATGACCATAGTCATATTGGGGAAGGAGCTAGTTCAGAAAAGTTCTGTATCGGAACTTCAGAGATCGCTCAGCACAGGATTGCCAAAATGCCGAAACCCGATTTAAAGGCAATGCCAATAAAGTTCATCCAATGGCGGAAATAAATTGGAATATGATCGGAAGGTTACTATTCTCTCTCACAGTTAACTCCTCAGTTACGAATCTGTTAGCGAAATGGACTCATGATTGCAAATCAGTTGGCATTTCAGTTGCTTAGACAATTGTCTTTCTTTTGCCGAAGGAAATGCGAAGTGGAACCACTGTGGGTGTGTGTATAAAAGAAAATGAGACAGATTGTGTGTGGTTGGTTGTTCTGTATGAAAAATGAATGAAACTGTAAGAAAGGGAATATGATAGAATGTGCAGTGTGAGATTGAGAATATGCACAGTGTGAGATGAAACTCAGAGAAGAGTAACAGATGATGCAGAAAAGTTGAAGCAGAGCAGAATAACAGAACAAGTTGATGCAGAGCAGACCTGTTGAACAGATAGAGCAAGAGAAGAATATCAAAACAATGAGTAGAAGACCAGATTTACAGAACAAAGAAAGATTGGTAAGAATTGATTTATCTATGTAGTTGACTATTTATTTATTCATTCATATTCTAGGGAGGTTGGGAGGTGCTCGGGAGGACTGTTGTCCTCAGAGGTTCAAGTGAGAGCTTGAACACAGGAAGTTGTAGCTTCCATCTGGTAGCAACCAGAGAAACCAGGGTGGCAAGGTGGTGCAAGGGAGAACAGGTGTTCTTTGTTATACAGGTTGGAGCCTGTGTAACTGGAAGTTGGTGCTTCCATCCAGTTGGTGCTGGAACATTAGGGAGTTGGTGCCTCCTTCTAGTGGGTGCTAGAGAAACCAGAGAGTTGGTGCTCTCAAACAAGTTGCAGCTTGTAAAACAGAGGTAGCAGCCTCACATTGAGTTGGTGCTCAATGTTAGATGATGTACAGAACTTAAAAGACTGCCTATCATTTCGAAGAAGAAGAGGTTTTCTCCCTTTATGGGTTTCCTCATGAAAATCTGTCTCTGTGTATATTTTATGTGTGACTAATTCTCTTTACTTTTACTGTCCATATGTTGTATATTGTTGATGATCACTTGAAGAAAGATTAATAATTTTTTAATAGACTTAAAATTGTTTAAGCTCAATTACAACTGATTCACCCCCCCTCTCAGTTGTCTTAGTAATTTCAACAATTGGTATCAGAGCGGGTTCCTTTTATTCAAAGGTAGATTTGTAAGCTTAAACATGACAAGTCAT